>CEMH01204020.1:22387-38659 GCA_001179725.1 Macrocystidia cucumis | reverse complement strand
GAGCGTCAACCCGAAGCTTCGCCAACTCTGTAGCCTGCGATTGACCCCTTAGGCGGCCGATACTCTAGAGTGCCGCTAAATGAGCGTCTACATCAACAAATCAGTGCTGTCGACTCACCTCTTTTAATCCAACATTCTCCACCTGGAGACCTCCGATTTGTTGGTTGAGGTCAAGACCGGTCTGAGTATATATTTGACTTTAGAAACCCAATCCTCACGCCCACAAGTATTGAGAGGTTGGCTACGTACTTGAGCAAACTCCGCATTGMGAGCGTCAACCCGAAGCTTCGCCAACTCTGCAGCCTGCAATTGACCCCTTAGGCGACTGATACTCTAGAATGCCGCCAAATGGGCGTCTACATCAACAAATCAGCGCTGTCGACTAACCTCTTTTAAATCAACGTTTTCCTTCGCCAACCCTTCATTTTTGAGTTTGTGCTCGTGCAGTTGGCCTGCAAGGTGACTTGTGCTCTAGGGCCCTCGCATGTAAGCATGGCGTGTCGGCAAAAAACCGGCGACGACTAACCTCTTTCATTCCATTGTTATCCTTCGTCGACCTTGTGTTTTTTTCTTCGAGTTCGCGAAAGATTTGTGCTAACTGGGAAGTCTTGCTGGCCACTTCCTCCAGATTTGCATTATCTCGGGCCAACTTCACGTTTTGACCTTCGAGTTGTCGGATGCGATCCAATAGCTCGATTACGACCGTCAGATAGGCTTGTGAGCGGCGTCGAGTGTAGCTGGGAGCTTACCTGGCAATCGGAGGGACCCACTCCACCAACTTGAACGTCAGACGCGCTCTGCGCAAGGTCTGATTTATCGCTGGCGTTTCCTTTGAGTTGCTGACACCAGAGGTCAGTTCTCACCACGATTTACTATGGAGAAGTCCATACCGTTTGAATATATCGCTTAAGCTGATATTTATGGGAGGGCCGCTTGTTGCGGTAGGACTTTTCGAAGGAAGATTGGAAGCGCAAGTGCCGCTGATGGGTGCTGACTTGCATGGCGGGCAATGAGAGATCTGGGGGGGCGAAGTGGTTCCAGTTTCGAACTGCGTGTTGGTATCATAATATATATCGTGTTTGTATGGATTGTCAAAGGGCCAAAGAACAAAGGGTGGCGATGGCACCAGAAACACGTGGTGGTGCAAGCCAAAGCCCCTTGGTTCTCCGACAAAGCTGGTACCATCGTCAATGGGCCCTTCGTCGTCGCAACTCATGCTCGAGATTGTTTGGTAGTTTGTTTTGCATCTGAGGTATAAAAAGGGCAGTGTGGAATCCCATCGCTTCTCACCCCCATCATATCCCCTCCCGCCGCTAGGTAAAAGTCCTTGATGATCGAGGCAACCTTGACTCCGATAATTTATACGCCTCGCTCCCCCAAGAAGCCGGCCCTGCGATTGTCATCAGACGTCAGTTCATCCAATCTCCCTCGCTCATTAAAGGCTAAGCTCGTTGTAGCACCCTCCGATCATGCGCCAAGCATTCTCTCGCAAACAACCGAGGTGCGCACCTGTTGATGTGGCGCTACTGCACAAAAAAAGTTCTGATGAGTTCGTTCAGTTACTTTGCTGCTTTGGCCAAGAAACGTGAGGCAGCTACCCCATCCCGGTAGGTGGTCTTCGTGCCAGATACGATTGGTCTGAGTTCTGATTAAATTCAAGTGCTTCTGACTGCCGGCAGTCAACGTGAGTCATTGTAGGAGACGGGACAACTCGGTGTATTAATTTTGGCTTCAGCCCTCACGAAAGTAGCCCCACTGAAACCCCGTCTTCTGACGGCGGTGTGCCACCTAAGGTCCTGCGTGCCCTTGGCCCATTTCAGCGCCAAATTTATTTGAAAAATCGATCGTATCGCTGGTGGAAATCGGCGAGCCAAGAATCGATCGCGTTTCCAGCAAGTACGGACTCCCAAAAGGTCGGGGACCTCTACGTTCATTTTCATGGCACCCCGGAACAAACGCAGGCATGGGTTTGGTCTGGAACACAGTGGGATTCGGTAGAGGCTGGCGACGAAAACCCAGATTTTGGAGGTTATGTCTTCAGCATGAATAAGAAGGAACCGACTTGGGTAAAACGTGCCACATACCAAACGTATCTCAGCAGGTTCCCTCATCACAGGCAATTGCCAGACGGGGCTTGATTATTTTGATCGAGAATGCTTTTTTTCATAAGTAGCAGCATTTACAAAATCTTCCACATAATATCTACTCATTGTCCATCACATGCTCGCACGATTTTCGACGGGTGATGAGAAAACGTTCCCACCCTGTACCTAAGATATACCGATGAGGGGGGTCGTGAGGGTCAAAACACACTTCGAAGCCACGGTTTGAGGAACCATGCGAGCTTGCTTTGCAACGATATATGTTTTTCGTGGGAGTCCCTTTATAATATTTTGGGCGAACACCACAACAGAGGACCTCCGCGCCGTTTGGTCGCCAACGAAGACCGGCATGTACGACGTCGTAAACGGAGCCGTGGGTCATAAAGCAGATAGCGGTCTCTTCGATAACTTTGAAGGCAGAACGGGATATTGACCTGATGACATCGAATGCTCCAAGGATATAGGACTCAATGACGTCGACGGTAAACAAACGAGTCACAACCAGAGGATCGATCCGACTAGCACAGAACGCAACTGAAAGGCTATATGGTTGACTGAAAAAACGTCAGCGAAGCGTGGTATGTCGAATTGGGTACGTACCTGGCCTTACAAAACTGAGGGAATGAATGAGAAACCATTCCACCGCAGACATGAAAAAAAACGCAGGATGTTTGAAACTGGCGAATGAGGGATTTGGCAAGGAAGAATTCCATGAACTATTAAGAGTGTTAATTAGAGTGACTTAATAAAGCGTTGAAACCCACTGCGTCGGGTTCAAGGAAATGATTAGCGCGCGCCGCAAGTGCACCAGTCACCGGATGAGCATGGGTGGCAACCAAGACCACGAGGCGGGCATTGATTTTGGTCCTATACCGCAAGAGATTCAATCTCTTGATCGGGGCGTCGGAAAAACCAGCTTACCGGCAAAAAAATTCAATTTGTTTCTGATGTTGAAATACTTTCTGTTTCTGCGACTTCTCTGCTAGGTCTGTAAATGTTATTGACAGCATGAGGAGATCTGTTTCCTACAAGGGGATCAACACTCGACCACAAAACTTGTTGCAATTCGGCCTACCAAACCAAGAAATGATCGCTTGATGCAGTTCTCGGCCAGCTGGACTGCATCGCGGACACCACTTCCATCGAAAGATATGTGATAGAGAACTAGCGGACTGGAATCAGTCATCCTCCCCAGGATGTGTGGGGATATGCGCTAGGAGTCGAGTCAGGTGTCAGACTGCATGGTTGTGAACAGAACCAAACTGGTGTCAAGCCTGATTCCTCTGCACATTGGCGGCAAACCCAATTCTCTCGTCTCTGCACACAACCTTCGATTCCCTCGCTTGTCACACAGGTTGAGACTGTTCGGCAGTGAAAACAGAGAATAATCAGTCCCGATTTGCCGCATTGATCACAACGCTACGAAGGCGAGTTAGAACAACAATATGGAGCGAAGCCTAGTCATCACTTGCATTTTTTGTCCTTCCGTCTAAGAGATTGTCAAGGGGAGCTGTGAAGACTTTACAACTACGCACCTCGCGTCACCAAAGCCAATCGTGAATTAGATGCGGATCTGGACTGTTTTCTGGTGACAGCCATATACGTCTGCGCCGTCTGAAGTGCCTTTCCCCTAGTATTGGAAGCTGGACTCGCTGCGGCGACGAAATTGGAGTTCAGTGCAACAGGTGTCCCTCGCCCAAAATTGGAGTTCGGGGTTCCAGGGGTTGAAGCACGAGGGGACCCTCGGCCGTTTGGGACAGAGAAACCCCTTGGTTGAAAGGTCCCTCCAAAGTTTGATGAAGGGCTGGCTGACGGCGAAGACATCAAGGAAATGATTTCGGAACGTTTTAGGGACTGGAGGTGGAATCGAGGGGCGGTGCTGGACACGTGTGTTATTCAACTGTAAAGTTATTTATAATAATATATGACATTGACATTGACTGTCGTCGCGGTCACGTGAATTCAAACTGTCTTGACTGCTCAAGACTGCTCAGCGCTCAGCACCAGTTCGTCAACAAAACTTTCAAACCTTAGCCTGGTTATAAAAGACTGTGTCAAATATACGCTCGAGATGTACAAATGACCAAGCAGTCTCTCTAGGCCACCCCAGGTAATGACTGGCCGTGTGCGTGGCTTTTTGTGTCGTGATTCGACCCTGAAAGCCGCGACCAGAAAAAGAAACTCTTTGTTCCACATGTACAGAGAGGGCTGATATTGCTGCCCCCCTTCTCCTTATCCCAACCGCGACCCACCAAGCTTCCTAACCATGCCCCGGTGGCAAAAAGAACGCCCTAGTGAACACCTCAACTTACTATCACATCCTGATCGCTGATGCTGTTTTCTTCAGAGCGAAGCCCACTGGCGAGATTTGTTAAATCAGACAAAGGAAAAGGAAAGGAAAAATCGACTCAAAATAGAGATGGGCCATCTTCTGAAGGCGCGGGTCCGTCTCAAGGGCCCTCCTTTGGCGGAGATGTTGATATGGAGGTGAGTGCTTCCTTTGAACGATGATCAGTTCTGAAAACGCTGCATAGGAAGAAGATCTCGACGGACTACCCGACGAAGGTGACTTCGGCGAACCACCAGCTGAGGTATGGCTATCAAAGGATTTTGGACAATGTTTTGAACGTTCATCTACGCGCAGGCTGACGGTGGGGGTGACTTTGATGAGCCCCCTGCTGAGGTAGGCAACTTCTTACTTGAAAACTTACCTAGCCGTTGAATCAAAATCTAGATGGATGATATGGATGAAAATGCTTTCGTACGTTCATTGTCAACAAGTGGGCCACGTTCTAATGTGACCACCGCAGGCTGGCGCGGGTGCACCCAGTAACGAAAGGCCGAACGACAATGTAAAGCCTGACACGATCGCCGCCCTTCCTCTAACTCTAATCTACGACACAGTCCGGTCCATGCTCTGGGTGCTTGACTCCTGAAGAACTGAGAACGCTTTTTACAAACATCCTCGACCGCAGAGGGATCCCGCGCCGTTCTGGACAACACTCTGACGATGACGCCAATGACGAACCCGAAGATGACGATGGTTACCCGAATATCAAAAAACGTTACCGAGGGGCGAGGAGGTTTAGGGGCAAGAGCGCCAATACGGAGAATGTATAGTCACTGGCTGGACCCATACCAGTGCAAATTACTCATCATGACACGCAGCTTGCGATTCGCTCACACGCCAGCCACTTGTTAGCGGGACGCAACTCACTCATGTCCAGCCCGACGGCCGACGAGCTCACTGCGTTCAACCCCCTTCTAGGGCATTGTTGTTCAGCTGAGAACTTTCGCCCAGATTTTCGTGGTCTGCCGCGTTCCCCGTGGAACCAATCCATTGCGCGAGTTTTTACGGCGAGTTTTTGTGAGCAATACCCGAACACTGCATTGTCCAGCAAGGAGGTTGCAAGAGGCTGGTACCGACATTTTATATACCTCAAAAAACGCCTGCTCACCCCAGAGGTCTATGGTGGACCTCTTCACCGACGAGCCGAACGCCGAAATCTGGTGAGTGTCTTATGTTAATAATGTTTCACCTAACATGACACTATCGCAAGTTGTACCAGCGGCGTCTCCGCGTGGCTTCGAATTACCCTCTTCCCGATCAAAGAGACAAAGCCGTAGCTGTGGTTACAGAACTTGGAACCGCGGCGATGAGCGGGGACGAATCTGACCATAACAGTAGTAACCCCAATTTTTTAATTCGCAAGAAGCAGTGGCGCAGCGACGCCGTAACAATCTGGCTTCGAACTCTCGACGCCTTGCATCTCCGTGATCGCTATCAGAAGGCACTCGTGGCAACGCCAGGACAGTTTCCCCGCCTGCGTATCCACTCAACTTTGGTTGACCCGGCCCCAGCTGTCTGCGCTTTACCCAAAAACTTTTATGCGCCGCTTTGGTTGACCACTCGCACGGAATTTGAAGTTGAAGAGTTGCGTATTTTGGATGAAATGGAACTCGAGCACCCAACGGTCATTATGGAGTCAGTTCTGCGTATCATCCTTTCTGGTTCAACCTGACCTGAAACTCTTGTATCATTCCAGAGCGATAGAAAAATATGATATCAATAATCCACAGATGGCTCGGGGAAGGGGCAGGGGTAGAACGTAACCTTCCGCAATCATGTATGAAAGTGTGATACCACGCGAGAAATAAATCGTCTTCTGTTTGAAAGGGTACGTGTCATCTCTACAATTCATGGGGAACTACACCAGGCATGCCAAAGCATGCGGTCGAGATGGAGCAGGTCAACGTGTGGGTGTTTCGGATCCTCCGCGTTCACCTTGCGCAAACTGGACTCGAGCACCTTGAGAGGCGGGATCTGACCAGGCGATACGAAGTCAATCGCAATCTTGATGCAGTTTGAATGATTTGTGACCTGAAATCATTGTAAGAGGTCAGAGAAGTTTCAAGCAATGTTGACTGACCTGGTGTGGGTGACCGGGAGGGATATACACGGCTTCACCAGGCTTTTGTTGATGCCACCACACAGGGTGGTTGCTACTCCGATAGATTGTCTGGATTTGTTCCTCGTTTATAGAAGTCATCTCGCTGAAAATGGGTGCGGGGGAAGTAGCGTTCTCGTCGATGACCTTAGATATCGCGTCGACACATTCGGGCGGCCAGATCAACCACTTCGCGCCAGGCTCGAGGGCTGCGGACCGCGGGGGATCTGCGTGGAACATCAAATTCACCGCTCCTGACTTATCGAGGTGCAACCTGGTTGTTGCGAGCTTAACGCTGCGTTGTGCCTGAAAGAAGAGGTCAGACGATGTACCTAGAAAGCCCACAATTTACCATCGCAATATAAACTTTTGGACCTGCAGAAGGCATGAGCTATACGGATACTGTCGACATTAATCTACACTAACCAAGATCTGGGCGCTGGTCGTCATCCGGGTAGTATGAGAGCATGTTCAAGGGACCACGATCACCCGTGTACATGGGGAAGGGAAGGTGTTGCATGAAGAGCTGGTACAGTCCATGGTTTGCACGTTTGAGCGTGTCCTGGGTAGGGTAGTCCTACAGTTTTGTCAGTACGGCCTGATGAGGGAGTGGTAGTCATACCTTCAGCTGCCAGATACGGCTGTCCTTTTCAAGGGGTGTCTTCCAACGCAGAAAATAATCGGAGATTGTTGTGGATAATTCATACCACTTCTTTCTCTCGTAGTAGCTGATCACGCACTCCGAAGACGCCCCGGCAATGTTGACAAAATCCTCAGGAGATATAGTAGCGTTAGGTTGAGATACAACGAAGGGACGACATCCCGAGAGTAGCTTTGCAAATGACTCATCATCTAAACTGGACCGCTGGTAAACTGGAATTGGTGTGCAGGGGCCGTCTTCATGGGGACGGGCACCGCCATCAGCTTGATTGATACAATAGCCTTCCATATCAGAGATTATGTCTTGAAGCTGGTGGAGGATAGGTATCAAGACTGCGCTTTCCGACTTGTGCATACCTTAGCTTGTGTGAAGAACGATATCGCCACGAAAGCGGTTCGATCATGGCCGCATGGTGTTGATTTTTCAAGGAGACAGATACGGCATAACTCCAACCCGCAGGAAGTGCAGAACCAACAGTGCAGAAAAACACTCATGCTGCAAAGATCTTCTCCGAGAAAGTGATGATTCAGCGATCACTACTGAAGGCAAACGACCTAACGCACCACAAATTTCACGTGAAGAAAGGTAGAACCGACGGGTGATGGCCGTAGAGCTCGTGATATGCACAAGCTCAGTCTTCAAGGATGGTAAAAGCACCGCCGCAGCTGCAGCCTGAGCAAGAGGGTGAGTGAAAATGGTAACAATGACGCCCATGGACTCATACCTTCACCTCCTGGGCCTGTTCTTTGCTGCGTTCAGTGTCCCATTGCATCACGAAACGAGGAAAAGTGCCATCTCCGGTATTTTCAAAGTTCACCTCCCGATCTGGCGAGATTTTGCGAACGTCAACAAATCGGCACGAATCATCCCGTGTGTCCTCATCCTCTGGCACTCTTGGAAGGCAAAAACAGCAAAACGGCAGTTCCGGCGTCATACGGCATGGATATCTGTTCGTGTTAAGGTCTTCTATATATTATTGTTACTTGGGACGAAATGGAAGAATGCAGTCGAGATACCACTGGATAAGGCACCGGAGGCTGGCTTGTTTGTGCTGGCGAGGGATGCGGAATTTGTGCCGATCGCCAACTGTGTGGATGGCTGCTGTCCTGTTTCTGGCATGAAATGAGCAAGGGCTCTTCGAACACGGTGGTGGCGTTGAGATTCACCCCCAAGATCCATTTCCAGGGCGTTCTTTGGGTCGATGATTGATTTTTCAAGAGACCGAACAGAGACGTCCCATATGTGGGTGTAATATTCCTTGTCTTTGACCACTGCTGCGACCAAGAACGCGTCAGGACTTGACTGGAACACCTGCGTTGATGATTAGAACGATACAGCCGAATGAAGCTAGGAGGGTCACATCGATTGCAAAGATTCGCCCTAAGTCGCATATCGGCATCTGCACTAGCGGGGAGTGGGGAGTACCCACCGAGGCGCGGCGTGCTGCCGATCTTCTCACACGAGGGGACTCCGTGATACGTCAAGGTATGATCCTGGCACGCGACTACAAACTGACCCATCGGGTCGATCGCTACTGGGGTGATGTAGGCTTCTGGCCCCGGTGCAATGCGAGATCCCACCGCCCTCAACTGTTTGTCGTAAACGGTACCTCCAACTCCTGGGCCATGAACAAGAAGGTGCGATTGCGAGAGAGCAGCGGACGTTCTGAAAGACTCTATCAGCTCCTTCAGAGAATTTTGAAGATGACGACTTACATGGCAGCACCGACAGAGACGTGGCGATAGGTCCAGACCTTCAGGTTAAGTTCCAGGCTTCAACATGGAAAAGGTTCAACGTTCGTCCGCTGAAAAGATTTCGTCACTCACATGACCCCTTCAAGTGCACAAAACAGCAGTAAGGATGTCTTATCAGCGAAGCATAACGCGGAAACAAAAGATTCAGGGGATAGGTCGAGTTCGGGGATGTCATATAGCTTTTTTTGACCTGGCGGGAAGATAAGCGATGTTACGACGAGAGCGGGGCCCACAAACTGTGATCTGCGTTGACCCTCCATATAGAAAATTTGCGATGCGAGGCCGCCGCAAATAGAGCACCTCGTGCAGCGATGCAACCTTTGGTTGTGGGAGTTGTGTATGGAAGTTGAAACGACAGTTTGGGCCTGGATAGCTGGCCAAGATCCCAACAAGATATGCATCCTGAGCGTTCAAAGACCAACAAATGATCGTCATTCAGCCATGCGATAGATAAGGCCGGGGCCTCGCTGAGAGGTGCGCGCATGTTTTCCTTGTAGTGTAAGATAAAAACACCACCTTCGTGGCTGCAGAGAAGAACTTGGGCGCTCGTGGGGTGAAACAAGAGTTGTCGTACTTTCGTCCCGCGATCAAGGGTGAACGAGTGCTTCCGATTGTGTTCGATGGTTGTGTTCGAGGCGTTCATGGCTGGGTTATCGTTAGCTTCAAGCGTCTCATTTGACTGATACATGTTTGCACTTGTTTTACGGCTCGTTTGCCTGCCTTCGGCGCTTCTCGAGGGAGTAATCACGAGTCAAATAGTTACAATCCATCGCTCGCATCGGAGAATCAAGAGGGCGCTAAATCACCTTGTCGTAAGGTGTTTTGGGTGTACGGTGTTTTACCACCTCACAACATTGGGATTCTGAAGGGCTTGCACTTCTGTCACCACTCTCCGGGATTGAAGGGTATTGAATTTCTGCGCTGATTTGAATAAAGCTAACCGCTATCGTCGACTAACAAGAATCCCACTCGCACAGCCGCTTTCAGTCCGAGGGCTGAAAACTATTCACCGGATTGTCGTATTATGCCTTCATCAGCAGATGGGTTCGCACGCGGGCATCATGCTAAGGTGTTGGTAGCCATGTCAGATTGTTCTTGGGCCTGTCAGGCCACCATCAACGTGGATTCACTCGTAAGGTATAATAATACGGACCCTGTTCTTTCTTGCGATTTCCAATTGTGCTGCAAGGGTCTTGTTCTGAGCTCTCAACGCTCGAAGTTGTTTGGTCAGCTGATCTCGTTCCTTCGACCATCGGATGAACCTTTGGATGCACGCATTGTGATCCTGCTTGTGATACGTGAGAACGCGCCTGGCTGTAACAATGATCTGAACGCCACTTGCCGTGCTTTGAGCCGCCTGCGCTCTCAACCTCATGACAGCAATTTCGGAGCGAAGTTCCAATACCAGCCCGCGATAAAATGCGATGATTCCTTGACCTTGCTTGTTTTGAAATCCAGGTGCTTCGGTAGTAGTTGCGGGCGAGAATTTCTTTGAGAGCTGACCGCTTGTCGAAACGTTGCCACCGGTTTTGTGAGAATGGTCATTGGCAACCTAAGACGCGTTCAAGCTTCCGACCTTCGACTGAAAGTGAAGAAAACGCACCAGCCCATGGCCGCGATCTCCTTCCTGCGCGTCCGCAACGTCCTCCCAATGTTGTCGTTCTTCTGCCTCTATTTTGGGAACTGTGTTACGCAGATTGGCCTGATAGGTGACTGTAGGTGAGAACTTGATATGAATGAGAGTGGAAAGAAACATGCAAACCTTCATTCTCTGAGGGAATGGACAGCTTCAGCAACAGGTTGAAAGAAAGAACATATGATCGGGTTCTGGCTCAATTGAAGCCACTCACTTCTACGGCCTATGCCAATGGATGTGAGAACAAAAAAAATTTCCATCTGCCGATAAAAAGACTCACCAGCTTCAACTCGATGAGTTGGTCTGTGATGAAGACCAAGCTGTCAGTGGCCACATCGTCTTCTTTGTTCTCAAACGAGCTCGGCGTGAAATCTTGACGGGACGGAATTTGAGGCGTACGCACACGCGAAAAAGTGCTGTCGACTTGGAGACCCTCCTAAGCCCTCGCTGTTAAGATATACCCAATACAACGATTGAATGAATTACTGACATGTTGATTACCCCGTGCAAGGTGACCGGAATGGAGGGGTAACAGTGGGTCAGAAGCGGGAGATTGATTGCGGAGGAACGGAAGAGTGAAGGAAGGCATTGCTGGTATCGATGTTCAAAAGAGTTCTTGAAGAATACGGACCCAGGTGCAGAAGGATGAAGATTTATATGATTGAAGGAGCGAGTGGCGAAACTATTCCCTTTGTCCTTATATCGCCAAGACTTCGGCGACAACGAGGTTATTCACTTTTTGTGCTCCGACGCATAGTAGATGAATAGCAGATGAAAGGGCGATGGTCCATCGGTAAGTCCTGGCGTAAGTGCGTCGTTGTCAAGCTCAACGGAAGTAGCCCAAACATCACCGAGGATCGGTGTGGATTCGACCTTGAAATTGAAAGTAAAAGCCGTCAATGTTGACGACAATTCCCGCTACTTTAGTAGAGGGTCTTCCGACTTACGGATCGTGGATTCCTCATTTTCAGATCACGTGAATGCTGACGTAAACTTCCGACCTTCCCCAAGAGTCCCCTTCAAAGAGCAACATATCGCTACTTCTATACTTCATACACACTTCTGCGGGCATCGCGCTCTTTTAAATCAGGGATTGTGAATCGACATCCCAAAGTTCGCCACCTGACGTTTGTCGAGACCTCGCTCAACGACACTCATGTCGAATGGCTCCAATTTCCGTATCTGTCCCCCTGGCTTCTTTTTCTTTTTCTACATTGAAATTACTGACAGGGGCAAGGGACCATGCTACTACGTGGTTTGCATCTCTGACCAATAACACGGTATGATCTTTGTGTCAAAAAGCAGGCAATCTGTTGGGGCCGCCTTCTAGTCACGACCCAATTCATAATCTCCCTTCGATGCCAAGAAGGAGACGTGGCCCTTCTTGAGTAAAAGCGATAAAATCGTCTATCATGTCTTGAATCGCATGTGCTGCTCTCAAGGTCAACCACACCATGGCCAAGCGCACGCTACGCGCAACTGCCTTGAGGAAAATTGTAGACCGCCAGGCGATATGTACCTGTTGGGGACTTGAGAAGGGAGAACCAAAGCCATAGTGTTTTCCAAACCAGAATTTTTGACAAAACCACCTGGAAGTTTGTGTGAACGACGTGACAAGGGCTCTAAAGATCAAACGTACAAGTGTCCGCACAACATCAAACCATGGAACCAATAGGTAGAGACCCAAGATAACTGCTGTCACCGCAACGCATGCCACGAAAAGAAACGCGGCATGCCACTGCAGTAGTTTTGTGTCTTGGTTCTGGAACAAAATGGGTTAGTTCACTCATGAATCTCGACTTCACACGAACTTTGTAGGCATCAACGAGACCGCTCAAGTGGTTAGATGCTCTGGGACCCTCATTTACTTGAGAAACTGGTCGTCAGATCTGATAAGAGTATCGGAAGAACACCGTTGATACCTAATTTTGCACGCCAAATGTGGACCGACACCCGTTGGTCGGCGTGTTCAGCTCCTGTCGCAATCCAACTCGAACGCGGCCCCGCGTGAACCTGTCTGAATGAAGAAATTGGGAATAAAGAGAAGATATCCTCTTACAGCCACAATTCGAACTGCGAGGGCTGGACCAGTTGTCACGATCAGGAGCAGCACAGCGACGATGGTGCTGGGCGACTTACAATTGTGATTCAACACTTGGAAAGGCTCCGCAGTTGCTATGTCTTTGATGACTACATCGCCGCTCTCCGCCCCGCAAACGACTGCATGGTTTCCATGGAGAAAGCTCACTGATCGATGGATTGAACCAACATGGTTGATGTTGAGGTGATCGTCCAACACTCGAAACGGAGAGTCACTACCCATGGTGAAAATTTCGACACCCAACGCAGATGTAAGAACCGCAAATTTAGAGCCGTCGTTGCACATACAGAACCCAGTTCTATGAACGATTAGGATAGTTCAAGACTTGAGGAAAAGAACGAACGGACATCGGGCCTCTTTCAGCTGAACCGGGCACCTGCCAGAGTATGGAGGACGAAGTGTCGATTCGCCAACATCTGCGCAAGAAATCTCAGTCTTTATTGCAAACCAAACAGCACTCTTCATCTCACAGGATTCCATGGTCGCGAAACACAGCCAGAAGGTGGTCCGACTTCGGGAACACAAGACACATAGCATGGAAGGCGTGTTGGCCTGCTTCGGGGTTTGTCGGATAACGGGGGTGAACGAGTTTCTGAACTGCGTGACCACGAAACTCTTGGGGAACGTTTCAGCCCAGCGGTCAGTGAAAGCACGAAAGGAAAGCAAAAGGGATTACCGCCTTCCGATTCTTGAAAGAGAAATATATTTGGGCCAACGCCACAAGCAAGAATTCGCTTTGAAGACACGTATTGCAAGCACGTCGCTGGCCCATCTAAGGGAAGATCGAGCAGGCGGTTGTACGCGGTTTTCTGCAAGCGTTTGATCAGCTCAAAACTCTCAGAGAAGAACCTGCGATTTGACGAACCACATCGAGACTAGTAAGCTGTCGAATCCCATCATCGGCACTCCAAAACAAACACCCGGCTGCTGCGGGATGCCACAGGATGCTCAGAATAGGCGAGGGGGACGAAATTCGAAAGATTTCTGAACCGCTGGCGCTGTTCCAAATGAAAATCCTGTCGTCTGCTCCAACGCTGGCGAGGTATTCTCCGGAAGGCGAAAAACACAAGTTTTGAACAGGAGAAGAATGACTATCACTGAGTTTCTGCGATAGGTACGCTGTTGGCGGCATCTGATGGTGGTCGGGGCTGTAAAGGCGGATGGCGCCCTTGATTGATTGAATATTACATGATCATTGCGACCATCCTGACTCAAGCCGCCTCGTGGGCAACGGTTTTCTTTGTTCCCTTTGACGAACAGCGTCGCTTTTAGATCTCACTCCGAAACGCACATGTCCGCATATAATCCCGTCAAAAATCTTGTGGGTCACCGTTTCGCAATTAATTGTGTTGCGTTTTCGCCTTGCGGCAAGTATCTGGCCAGCGGATCAGACGACAAATCCGTGAAAATATGGGACGTCAACACTGGGAATGTTCAATACGAGGTCAATTTTGAATCGCCCGTTCTGAGCGTTCTTTGGCACCCTGAACAAGCTCATACCATATTCTGTGGGACGCTCAACGGAAGTGTGTTTCATTGTACCGAGCTAACGAAGGTACATCATAAAACTGCTCACGAGCTCACCTTTAATTTGTGACATTTAGGCAAAACAAAATGGGAAGTTTCTAGATTTTGGCACCTGTGGAGCTGTTCACGGCCTGGCTTATTGCACGGATTTCCGCCTCCTTGCCGCGGTCTGTTCTGAGGAGGTTCACATCATCAAGGACGATCCTAGTAAATTTGTTTTTCTCTTTCCGCAAATGTCTTCTGATGACTGTCTGACCAGGTATCCTGACTACCGTAAAACTCCCAGTATTAAGATCTTTTCCTCAGTCTTCTCACCCTATCAGACCGCGTTCTCTGCATTTTATGCAAGGAGGGCGCACATTGTTGGTATCTTTCCTTTACCATGGCGTCGTGTGAGTGCATCAGCACCAATGCAAGCATCATCGCATGGAATAACATTTCTCCATCCAGGGCATGGGATATATCTACTGGGAAAGAGTTATGGAAGATTGCGCCGACAAGTCATCGGGAAAAAATGTACGTGACCACCACATTCTTTGAAAACTTTGCTCACCCTCACCCAGCGGCTCATCTGCGCTTTCGACAGACGAGCAGTGGCTTTTGGTGCACAACATTACGCATGGGATTGACATCATCTCGTTGACTTCAAAGGAGACTGTCAAGTCTCTCGCTCAAGAAAGCCCAGATAGTGATTCATTTCCTGTGAACGTTGCGTTTGTCGATGGTGACTCTACGGCAGTCAGTGGTTCGAGCAGTGGGAACATATATATTTGGGACCACGAGGCACAGGAACTTCGTCAGGTATTGGGGCATGAAGGTTCGTCCACCGTGACCCGTAAATGCGAACCCACTCAGGCAGTTTTCAGATGATGTTGTTCAAGCTATTGGGGTCGGAATCAAAATTGTTGCCCTAGGTGATGAGTCGCTGACCTTACCGCAGGTCTTTCAGGATGAGACGTCTACATACATTGCAGCTGGAACTTCTACTCAAGGAAGCGGAGTTTATATCAAGCTATGGAAGAGCAAAACTGGTGAATTCGTATCCAATCCATGATCTGATTGATGGCTTCACCAAGTCCACCGCAGTTTTTCGAGGAAAGCACAAAGACAATACGATTCTGCGATTGACAACCGCATACTTGGTTAGATCTCTTGTGTCCGTCCACCATCTGCTCCTAAAATATCTTTGGTTAGAACAAGGATGCTGGACCTTTCTTCTCAACGCTGGCATTGCTCTGTGTAAGAGCAATCTTGTTTGCATTCGCGGTTTATCTCCTTGCAAGCTACATTCCGTGGCGTGTGTTCACCCGGTTGACAGTGTGTTTTTTTGCTTTCCTGCTGGTCATGCCTTGATTCATCAACCAGGTTTTCTCGCTGGCGTCCAGTGTAAGTCAATGTGTTTGGTCGCACGGCTCGATCACTCAACCACAAGCAGTGGAATATCGCCTTGTACCTTATCGTTGCTTGCCTGCGAGGCCTTTCCAGTGCGGCCTTCGGAGTGAAAAAGGTCTTATTTTGGGGATTGCGACGGTTGTATGAAATTGGAAAACGGGCGCTGGAGGATTTCGAGCATTTCTCACAGGACATGAACATCAATTAAGTATCATTTGGTAAAGAGATCTTGTATGATAGCACAGAATTCAGTTCGGAGGACTGCAGGATGTTTCGCAGATGGTGCGTTGAAGGAGCCCGCCAAAAGCCTCGTCGTAAGATCTCACACGGAGCAGATAAGAGGGGTGGTGCTGAGATTTACCCCAAGGAACAGAGGCTTGGGATCATACACAAAACGATACTCCCAGCAGAATTCGGCACTCTGCAAGCAAAGAGGTCTTGAAAAGCTGATTTTCTCGCTGTTAAAAAAACCAGATCATGAAAGGCCGTTACTCTCCTTGACGAATACTCAAGGATCACAGAACAGCCGAACAGCCTTCGATCACTTTGAAGAAGTCCAAGAGATCACGGAAAGACCGCTCTTACTCTTTGAGGTGAAGAAGTCGAAGAGATCACGGAAAGACCGTTATTCTCTTTGACGAAATCCGAGAG
>CEMH01204020.1:6037-22215 GCA_001179725.1 Macrocystidia cucumis | reverse complement strand
GTTATTCTCTTTGACGAAATCCGAGAGAGCACGGAAAGACCGTTATTCTCTATGACAAAAATAAAGAGATCACGGAAAGACCGTTATTCTCGTTGACAAAAATGAGGAGATCACGGAAAACCGTTATTCTCCTCGAAGAAAGGGATGATGAGTTGTATGTAGATAAAAGATTAACGAGTGTTGAAGAAGGTTCATGAGAGCCCGGAATCCTCTCGGACATGAGGGGCGCACCAAACAAAACACCACAATATGCCAAACAAGGATTTGAACGCTGGGTTCGTTCCTCAACCCACCTCCTCAGAAACTGGCTCTTATACACACCAGGCGACACGCAAGTCGAAAGCCGCTGGGTTGATAAACAAGGGAATTCAAAAGTGAAGAGGAGGAAACGCACTTGTCAATTGCAAGATAAACAGCATCTCGTTCTTGGGTTGTTGTTGTTTGTCTGGATAACACGTTTGCACGTGGATTTTGAAGCCCTTTAAATGCTTTGTTCTTTGTTCTGTCTCCTTGAAGAACGTCCATTCCTTCTACGACGCGATGTCTGAGCACGATAGCTTTGGAGCTCTGTGGTATGTCTTCACATCCGAATTGACCGAACGGACCAGGTACTCACTTCTTCAAGGACCCTCGAGGTTGTTCCTGGTTCATCGGTGGCATTTTCGCCGCCTTGTCCGATCAGAATTCTCAATGCATCGTTGTCCAAAGTCGCAGCTGACGACCTGACCTTTTCGTACCTAACCTGTAGGTTTAACCCTGGTGAACAGGCTGCCCTTGCCCAAAGTGGGTCGCGCGCTGTGGTGTGTTGCCTGAATTCCCAGGTGGGATTTCGTGAATCTTGATTTATCGACTTGGCAATTGAACCCCCATAGCGTGGACAAGCCGTCCTAGACATTGTCCTTCCAAAGGGGGCGGAGTACATTTTTGAAGTCCAGGGGACGAAGTACGTTCCTTTCCTTCTCCACCTTCAGAGGTATTCATAACCCGGCGATCAGCGCTTTCCATCTATTGGGTAGGATCTTCGATTCAAGATTTACGGCGACTCTGATGCGCTTTTCAGGTCACACCATTGACGGTACATGCACCGAGACCGACGACGAGCTTGAAATCGAAGGGTTCGTCTTGCTGTCCTTAACCCAGCCATCACACCCGGCCTAAATTTTGCCACAGAAGCTCGTCATCAAAAGTCCAACAGAAGCCCAACAAGCCCGGCTCGACTTCGGCCATCGGTGCTGACCTTTCCCACGTTTCATTTGAAGAGATGACTGACGAACCAGTTCAGGACCCGATACTCGCGAAGCCAACGAATTGCCAGGTCAAGCCACCATTCTGTAGTGCTCGATACTGGCTGACGTCTTCCCAAGGGATTGGCGTTGCTGGACCTTCCGATGGGAGCTCATCCCAGAAAAGGAAGCAGAACGATGAACTTGATGGAGAATTGTCAGACAAGAAAAGAAAGACTCTCCTCAAGGTTGCGTCTGGAGACTGCGTCAGTCTCCTCTACAAACTCCGGAGAGCAAATGGAGATCCGATCTCAGAGGTCGTGGACCCGCAGCAGGCAGTATGTAGTTGTTGCAGCGAATCCTCGTTCTATCTGACAGGCTGCGAGGTTGTTGTCGTTCTTGGCGCGAATAATTCGCCGCTTCTAGGTACGTGTTTGACATGTTTCAGTTGCGTTGGTTGACTTATTCAAAACCCCAGCTGTTCACCCATCAATCATTGGCTGCTGTGTAAACGAAGAAGGTCACTGCCGCATTAAGGCCGCGAAGCTTCTCTCTGCTACTAAGCTGCAGGGTTATCGCCTTCCCAGTCAAGAAATCATCGAAATGAGTGAGCATGGCCGGCTCTGCTCACGACTCCGCACTCATTTCCGTAAGCCTTCACCGTTATCAGGAAATGGCAGACCTAGGGGGGATGTGTGTACGATCGAAAGCACGAGAAAGATGCGGACCCCTTGGCCAAAAGTCTCTCACTTGTGTATTGTCATAGAAATCTTTTATGAAACCTTGTATGTTCCAAACAAAGCGGGGTCATAAGCTCAAGTCCTGCGAGTTCTGGCGAGATCTGAGCTAGTCATGACGAGTTGCTCAATGGCAGTTCGCACAAGTGGATCCATTCGGTTTCAATAAACCTTCAAAGTCAGGATGAACCAACTCTTCGAAAGTTATGCAACAAGGACTCCCGGACGTAATCTACGACTCAGCAGGGCAACGACGAAGTTTTCCGGCCAATGAATTGTGGCGTCGACGCGTTGTGCAAACATTGATTGTATCTTTTGTCCCCATTGCATTCGTTTGGGGTTGGGGTTGGAGGCTGCTATTGCCAGTCGTCTAGCCCCTCATTTCATCTCGAATGCTCTACAATCGCCGTCTACATGAACGCTTCTCTGGGGTGTATCGGAACTTGTGGGTAAGGGTGGGAGCAGTAGTCATGTATTGAACAACGGCTTACTGAGTGTATACCCCTCTTGGAGTCGATCGATGACCGCGCAACATTCAAAGCTTGCGCACCAGTGTCTTATTAGTTGCGCCGAATGTGAGGCCACCCTTACCCAAGCGAGACTGGCGCCTTACACCGTTCTGGTCTCCGGTACATGGCATTTCTACTTCGCGACGAACAGCCAGGGCACGTCTTATGCAAGGAGGGCTCGTGTGGATGTTGACCCCTTTTCCTGATGTGAAGTCGTTTCACAGACTAACGGCGGTGGTTCATCACATACACTCTCCGAGTCCCTTGCACCGGCCGATTTTTCGGGTCACGTTGATGATAAATTTGCCCACCAGGGCTGCAGAGGTGTTTCCTAATTTATCTGCGAATTGATGCGTCAATCCTTTGTCGTGTCGAAGACAAAGGGATTTGGGATGGATAAAAGACCAGATCCTTTCACACTTGAGGTCCACACATCTCTTCCCCCAACCACATCAATATGCGCCTTTCTACCATTGCCTGCTCCCTTCTGCTTTCGTGTGACCAAACTACCAAGGCAACCTTGCTTCGTCCAGCCCCGTATTCTAATACTTCGATAGAAACCTCTTCGCTTAAGGCCACTGGATTCTCGCTCGCCAAAAATATGGCAGTGAAAGCAGCTGAAGCGCGCCGATACAGCGTTTCCCTACAAGATGAGTTGTTGACTTGGGTAGAGTCGGTCGCGGGATTTACGGGGCTTGAGGTAGGACGCACAACACAACTTTGAAACGTTGCTGGTGCTAAATCACATCAGATTCCAATGGATAACCTCCCTTTCCACTCTGAAGCTTTAGAGGAGATTGCCAACGCCACTGCTAGCCTAGCATTATTGGTGGAATTTGAGAACTCGATCGAAATGACTTTGAAGGCTGCTTGTGACTTGTAGGTTGTCGTGTTCCCACATAACTCACCAATCTAATCATCTCGCGTAGAGCCCGCCTGAGGGCCTTTGTAGATTCAAAGCCTCTTTTGGGTCATCGGTTTATAGAGGACCTCGCCTGCTTTTTTGGGGCTCCTTGTCCACTTGACCAGGCGCTCGATCGTTACGTCAATGACCTTGAACCCATGCTCACTGTCGTCCATGAGGAAAGCGCTGTCCTTTTCCAGCAGACAAAGATTGCCATCAATTCAATGACTTCAGTGGAGGTTATGTTCAGACGATCTCGTCGGAACTGGTCCGTATCGTTTTCCGATTCTGTCGCTATGTCCGTGATGGACGCAATCATTTCTGACAACATCTCGCGATGGATGGACTACGTGGAGGTGGATTTCAACGCGGTTCGCATCGCATTGGTTGCCCAGGCTCGTGCTGCCCGACAAACCAGCATCGCGGTTGCTGCAGCTCGTTCCTTATTACTTTCCAACGACCTCTCGCCCGAAAAAGTAGCTGAATTTGAGGAGACCGTCTGCAGGCTTCCGATGTGAATAGTTAGGTAGAAATAGACTAGCCGTACTCTCCTCCGCTACTGCTTGCCCCTCGTCATTACATCTCTGGATTGCCGATGTAATACATGCGTTTTTGTTTTACCTGTCCCAAAAACTAGCTAGCGAAGGCAACTACAACTACACCACATGTGGAACAAAACATACTCTGGTGGAATGTGACAGTGCCTGTTCGCGTCCCGAGAGCAGCGAGCGACTTGACCGGGAACGAGAAATGGAGCTGACAAATGCAGATTATGTTCGCGGTTGGTCATCTACCCGGTCAAAAATATACATCAAACATAAAAATCGAAGGTGAAAGGAGTTACCAGGTAAGAATAGCCAACAGGAATGATGACCAGGTCGCCTGAGTGCTGCTGAACTTTGGAGCCAACAGAACCGACCACTTCGATCAATGTATGGTAGTCCAACTCGCTCAGCATCCCGGGCTTAGCCGACACAGCCGTAGGAAGGGGGTGCTGTTCAGTGGACCATACACACCACTCCACACCGGAATCATCAACGCTCTCCGAAATCGATTCGTTCCACAACGCAGAGACAATGCCGGCGCCGAAGTTGATCCCGTAGTAGTACGCGCCCGCCTTCTCTGAAGGATGAACAACTTCCTAAGGGGTATAGACGAGGGGCGTACCGTCATCATGCTCACGCTTTCCGCTATGGCCGATAAGTGGCTTGCTTATAATCGCTTTCAATTTTATAGAACGGACTCACAGTAACATTCACATCTTCCGACCGCCCGGCTGTACGAGCAAAGATTAAGTCCACCAAGCACACTAAGACGTTCGGGTGATATATTGAAGAGCAAAGTATGGAAATCCTTCAAAATGTCGCCTTTTGGATGGTATTTCTGAAAGAAACTTTGAGTTTGAGGAGTAAACAGCACGAGGACATACCGGGACTGATACATTCGAGTACATCCACCCCTCCAGAAAGGTGGCCAACGATAACAGAAAGGATTGAGAGCCCGATGCCTCAGGCGGGTCCTCGCAAATCACCTCAACATCCCCACCTTCCGAAGCGATAAACTCTGCAATGGTTGCGGTCGGAACTGCATTTCTGATCACGCACGGAACACCTTGGTCCACAGCCAGATCCACATCATCCTGAGGTGTGGTGTGAATGGAGAATTCTTTCACTGACTCCCCCTGCTGGTCGGCGTCAAGCGGTCGTCCCGATATTGGGCCCATGGTCGTTTGCTCCAAAGCAACACGAATGTTATCCACCATTGATTGAACCTGTGAAATGTTCAGACATAAGTAAAGGAAGCAATTATAGAGTACGCGACCTCGTTGCTTGAAAAGTGCGATAGAAGTTTGAAATTTGACTCCGGAGCGGGGTGACAAGCGTTCGCACTCAGACATTCGTGGCACACCCTCGTTCCACACGTCAAACAGATCCAGAAGCTAAAAATAGCGACCGCACACGTATCTACCACTGAAGTCATGCGGCAGGTAAAGACCCTCTGTGACTGTATATACACACCACAGATATACCACCAAAATGTTTCTTGCTTGAAAACTGATAGAGGAAGGTCGGGTTTGACCTGAGCTTGAAAGATCGAGACGAGATGTTTAAATGCTGCTTCCTGGGCGCGGTGAGACAATTGATCATTTGTGGTCAATGAGGGAGACGGTACCACCTCAATGATTAGCCGGTGCCGTATTGAAAACGGTTCCACTGCGAGGAAATGCAGGTCTCTCCTCGCGAAAAGCCGGATCTTGGTGGGAAATTCGAGTTCGAGGAGCTCGATGCCTTGGAACCGGCAAGCTGTTGCTGTTGTTCCTTTTGAAGGGATGCAGAGCGCCTCATCGGCCTCACTACATAAGTTCCATGTTCGTCCATGGAGGCCGAGTTCATGCCTTTTTGGAGGTAAAGCTGAGGGTCCGGTTCCCTGGCGAGAACCAATTGCATGTAGCTGAGGAGTCAAATCCCCGTGAGTAATGCCCAAGAGCAGAGGAATCAGCATTACCTCCCATATGTGAACTGCGTTGGCATCGCTCTTGCATGTTTGTATAGCCAGTCGCCATCGCGATGGCCCGTCATCAGCAGGGAAGGGCACGATCTATGTTCGTCAGTAAAGCTCCTTCGAGGCTCGTATCACACCGTACATCAAACGCAATAATCCTCCCTATCATGAAAATCAGCGTATGTCTTCGACGGTTCTGGTTTCTCACCAGGAACTGGCTGCCTTTCTACAAGGCGTCCGGACTGTGAACTGTAGACACTGAATTGATTGTGCTCTGCACGAAGAACGGCCTTCCCAGCGTCAAAGACAAGAACAAGAGCGCGTGTGCTTTTCTGCCCAATTTCCTCCACTTGGTATGCTAGTTTTTCCATGCTAGACAGATTGAAAAAGCGCCCAGGCCCGGGCAAAGATTGAGTGAAGATGGTGTCGTTGAAATAAGCTGCGGCCAGACTAAAAACAGCCAGTTTGCGCATTCCGAAGATGAGTAAGTAGGACGTACGGACATCGCGGAACCAGTGCGGATTTCCCGCAGTACTCTCCCCTCCTTCACGCTGACTTCAACGCTAAGAAAACGTTGGTCAGAAAGATTGCGCATGTCTCCCAGGTTTTACGAACATGGTTTGTTCGAGAGCCAAGAAAATGAGCAGCTTGAGGGCGCGCACGTGCTCTACGAACGCCAGGTGTGCGATGTGAGAACCCACTGGCAGGGTGTTGCTGAATGAAAAGCAAAGCTTGAGGCCTACGAGCCCGGTGAGCACATCACATACGTTCAGTAAAGCATTTCCTTCGGTCGCTTACCCATCTTCTCATCCATTTTCCAGACTTGCACAGATTGGCCTGTGGCAGCGGCGAGGAAAGGTGGGGCGACAGCCAGGCAACCACGGCAGACGGGGGTCAGAGTCTGCGCAGGTCTGAGAATTCGGCAGGGGAGGTGTGGTCGTAGTTCAGAAGGGGTTTCCACAAAAAGGATTTCCTCGTTGGCAAGGAGAACGATGAAGCCTCGGAGAGGTCCTTGAATCCAGCCGAGTCTGACCACAGGACTGAAGAACTCCGAGCTTGAAGCCAGAGTTGAGGTCGATAACGCCTTGATTAGGAGTTGTCTGTTATCACCTCGTTCTTCGGAAGCTTGAGTAATGGCCGTCAGAACCACGGGTCCATACACACCTTGGGTGTAGGCTAACATGCGACCGTCATATGAGAAGGACAAAAAGGTCTTGTTTGATATCGCGAACGTTTCCTTCGGTTCTATGTTCATAGTGTGTGCAGTCTTTCTCGTGATAGATATAGTCTGAATTCGAGATCAAGATTGCTCAAGCAGTCGGTGTTAATATCTGTCGCTTATATAATATGCGTCTCCCTTTCTGGCAGTGTTGCTAAAAGTTAACTTGTCGTCAAGTCCATTCCATATTCATTGCTCGGTACACCGTACAGAGAGAAGATTGGTCATTGGAAAACGATGTTACGATGTCAGGTTTGGGGAAAGCACGATCAAAAGTGCACCTCCCACAACTTGCAGATGATGATCGGGTTAGATGATGCGTGGGGAGACGATAAGCGAGAATACGCAACATCTTCCTAGTGCAAAGGTCTAACAAAGAGTAAGTAAGGGTTTAAGCTTCAAGGGACCAGAAGGCAGCATCCACAAAAATAGAAGGAAAAAACCCCATGTAGAGATGCAGGGCGCCGAAGGCGAAATCTGCCGTGCATATGACCCACCACCATCAGTAAGTGCGTACTATGTTGTTTGCATGCCCAGAGGAATACACAAAAAAAAAAATCAATGCTGAATGTCAAACTCCAGGCTGAAATGCCTGTAGCTTTGACGTTTCGTACTCCGGCGCTCTGTCCTGTTGCTCCGAGTAGCCCCAGACTCGCATCGAGCCAAGTTGAAGCTGAAAACGCCTGCGCGAACCCGTTTCGCTTGGTCTGCAAGGGGCGCTGCGTGGCGAGCGGAAGGGTTGTATTCCATGCTTCTCAAATCCGACCCCCAAGAAGCTGAGTGAATTCCTAGAACGCAGCCCCTCCTTGTAGGTGACACCTCGACCAGACAGCCTTAGCAGAAGCCAAATTCATACTGGAAAAGAGATGGATGGAAACCTCCGCGCAGTGCTGGCAATAGCTGCACAGATATTCGGCCGATGTGGCATCTCATTGTGATGTCGTTGACATGCAACTTAGTCTCCCGTAAGCATACAAGATAGGAAATAAAGCTATAAGCCGAAGACGTTCCTATCATGCAACTAGGACGCAGGAACCCAGACAACCGGATGAACCGCCGGATTCCGCCGACGTAACACTGCAAAACACAAACTCTTTTGTCATCGCCTCTGGATCTGCTGCCCACGATCGTCACATCTGCCCAACGAAGCCCACCTCCGCCCAACGAAGCCAGAGACGGTGCGAAACTTGTTGTTGCTTCAACATGATATCATGGCATCTGACAAATAATCCAATAAGGCGTCGACAAACACCACAAGTCCGCTGGTCAGTCCGTCTGAAGGAGGCCAACGACTAGAGACCAACTTGTTCACCTAGGATGTACATGTGCTGTTGCAGCGACTCCAATGCTCGGCTTATGACCTTGTCAGTGTATCTACTCTTACCAAGGCCAGCAAGAATGCGGGATAGTGCGAGGTCACTGACCCGTCCCCCCCCACCCACCCCCAAGATGCGCAGCATCCATCTCCATCATACTTTCTTCACCCACAATATTCACAGCTATCAGGCTCTCGACTGTGCCCTCATTCGGTTGCTGCGGTTATATTCCGTTTCGTCACCCCGAATACCTTCTGCGTGCGTGACTGTTATCGAAATGGACGATCTTGAGGGCTTCCATACAGGCCCTGCAGAACGGATTCTCCTCAAGTACGAGCCCTCTATTCTACTCAGCTGACGGTGGACCACAGCAGCCGAGTCCAAGTCCGTGTCCATGTTGAGACGCCGCCAAGGCGCATCGCTATCATGTGACCACCCACGAACACAAAGACCCCAGTTTCTTCAGCGTCGTTTGTTACCTTTCTCTTTCTCTACCTCCTCCCCCATTCTCTCTTCTGCTACTATTCCAAAGCTCGTCTGGTGCTATCCGCTGCACATTGATCGAAATGCGAACAAGATCCGAACTTGTAACACATTTCTTTGTTGTATTGTGTCCTTCTATCTACTAATCTTGTTGTCCAGAAACGACTGACGATGGTTAACCAGGCAGGGATATGATTCGACAATTTGATTCTTCATCTCACCTGATTCTCTAGGTGGCCGTCAGAATTACCAATCAGAAGTCTTTGGCCTCATGCCTCTCAGTCGCCAATCGCGTCACGGACTATGCAGACAACAAAGAAAACGTCTTTATCAAACTTTCCTACCTCCCTTCAATCTCCCAACTTCGACGCTTCCTGCCTATGTTTCAGCAAGTTATCTGCTTGGAAATCTATCTGCAGTCGATCTCGTCTGCTCAAGGAGTCCGCCTTCTCGCTGGAATCCATTTTCCCCAGCTGCTCGACTTTGCCACCAATCTTCCTCACGGTGGAATTCGCTACTTTTTGACCATGCATCCTCAGCTCGAGTCTCTCCAAATTGGGAGCTGCAGAACGCGACACTGTTCCCTGAACATGCCTGGCATCACGAGGCTCTCGCGGGTCTCAGGCCCTTCTCCGTGTATCTCTCATCTCGTTACTCGTCCACTCGTCAAACACCTCGACGCATTTCTCGCTCGTAACCAAACCCATCAATTGTTATACAATTCAATGGCACTCACCCTCGGTTCTGTCACAACCCTCCACCTGGATTATGTAACAAGCACATTCAGTCTGAACGACGTCGCATTGGCCGCTCCTCGCCTCGTCACACTCAAACTTATGGAGACAGCATCTGCCGGGGTTAGTGACCCACTATTCGCCCCAGTTGCTCAGCTGAATATTTCGCAGATTCTCGTTGAAAATTGGTGGATGGCTATGTCTTGGTCGACCGGCTTTGAACGCTTAACCTATCTGGAGCGCTTCCTCCTTCATACATTCGCTTCCCTCGATTGTCACCGATCTCAGACCAAGGAAAATGCGATCGTGGACCGCTGGACTCAAAGAGAACCCCGAACACTCGCAGCAATCACATTATGGTACGCACAGAGCACCAGGTCAGAACATCTGAGCTGGTGGGTGAAAGGTGATAATGGCTGGTTCCGTCAAAGGAGTTTCTCAGCACCATCCGTCAATAATTTCGTTTAGCGGCTTGGGTTTTCACCTCACCCTCTGATACTGTAAAATCCTGACAGCCTTTTAAATCTGCCTAATGCTGTCGTAGTATCCCTCAAATGCTAGTTAGGTTTCAAGGATTTTCGTATTACAGTTTGTATTCATTCAAATAAATCGTACTTTTCTTTGTCAATGGCCAAATCCACCAACTCAAACGATAAACGACTTTGGAGCCACTCTTCTTTGTAACAGCTTCGTGGAAGACCAGAAACGGCAGGGGACGAGCCTTCGTCCTGGGTATTATGGTCGAAACACCGAGGGACCCGGTCAAGGGAGTGAAGCCATTCGGTCAATCGCGTGCTTCTCCAGACCTTGTTCTTCGCCCGATAAAACGGCAACTCGCTTGCCGCATGATCAGATTCACTTGATGACATCCCTCCAACCCCGAGGCTATCAAGAAGGGCTAAGCTTTGGGCCCTAACCTTGTTGTCACTGCAGCGCGCCGCGGAGTTCTTACGCTGCACAAGGAGCTTTGAGGACAATACATGAGCACCACAGACAATACAGATTTGTGATAGGCCGACCTCTCGTTTGCGTCGTGTGCGCCTGTCACGTTCTCGCTCTACTGTTCCCTTCACCCCACGTCGACGCACCGTTCTCGTAGGCGAACGGAGATTCCCTCCCTCTAGGACGTCGCTGGGCTGGGTTACCACTGGGTGACTATGCTGTTTCCCTCTCTGCGTAGCAGGATTGAACCGAGGGATAGTGGTTGACGGAGCCTTCCGTTTGTGCGAATGGGTATGAATGATTCGCCCATCAAGAACCTCATCCACCACCGCCGTGATGCTCGAAGAACACTTTGGCCGAAGAAAGACAGTTCTCGGTTGGCTTGAGGAATCGTCCCTCGGGATTGTTGAGCGTAAGGCTTGAGGCGTTCTGACTGTATTCGCGGGCTGAGACGTTCGTTCCATGTTCATGGCGGAACGACTCTGCATCTGCAAGTGCATTCAGATGATAGAACTTACGAAGAAATGTTATATTTACAAAACCGTTGACCAGAGGTCGCGAAAACGGGGCTACGTATCCACCGAGGTTTTGACCTCCTTCCACATTATGGCCAGCAGGTGCCACGAATGGGTTTTCCTATGGGATCCGAGTCAGAAGACTTATGAAGACCAAACGTGCGTGATGACGCCGTACAGACGATGTTTCTTGGTCTGCGGAGACCAGAAAAAGTCTCAATTTCCGTCGCCAAACGCGGGAGTCACAAAAACACTCACCTAAATTCTGGGTGTCAAGATCTGGAACCGACGGAGCGTCATTGTTCTCGCTCTGTCCCCCCCGTGCAACCTGTGGGTTATCGCCGTTGAGGGGTCTGAGGTTAAACGAACGTTCATGTCTCACTTGAAAAATCCCGAAGTTTTCACCGAAGAAGCTCTGGTTGTATCGCTAAGATTTCGAAAACCAGGTCAACTGCTGTCTCAGAAAGACAACAGGGAACTTGCCTGATTAATTCTCCGCAAGGGAGCAGCAGATCTCGACAGCTGCTCCTGTGGGGAAAATTCTGCAAATGAACACAAGAGTTTGAGGGCAACGTACCACGGTCCTCTGGCGCCGGAGAGAGGAGGTCTCTAGGTGGCCTGAAGTAGACGAGCCAGGCGGGTTCGGATTTACGGTGAAAGAGCCGTAATGATTTGAGGGATTGAGGTCATATGCTGGTCGAGAAGAGGCCTGCCGTGATAGCTCTGCAGTTTGCGTGGCTTCAGGATCGTCTAGTACCAGCAAAGAAGGAAGCTACTACCACTATGAAGCGCATTCAAGAGCACCGTTCGGTTCCCATCCTGATCACAATCAGTTATGAAGAATGTGCACATCACCTGGAGAGACGTACAAGGCCGGCCTCATCCTCTGAGAGTCGATGAGTAGACATGGTAGCTCTGGCGTCACTATCGAGGCCGGTGGAGACTGCGTTGGGGTCGAGGAGAAGCTGAGTGGGACTACCTCTCAAAATTGCAGAGGCCGCTGTCTGTTTGGGTCGTGTAAGTATCAAGAAAATCACTGGGCCAAACATTGTGCGCACTATGGGACGAGGGTGTGGGGGCTGTTGTGACAAGGTTGGATTTAATCGAAAAATTTCGTCGCGTGGTAAACCAACCATGGAGTTTGTGGGCTATAAAGGGAGTGAGGTTGTCATATCCGAAATGGTAGGTATCATGGGGGGTACCGTAGTGTTGGTGTATTCTTGTACCGGACCTGCCGGGAATGAACGCAGTCCGCCTGTCGTCATAGTTGGGTGGTTCATTACCAGCATCTGTGGGTGAATATCAGTTACGTTCTTCAGCGATTCAGCGATTCAGGACGCTGGCAAAGCATGTGCTAACGGCAGGGCTGGGACTAGAGGGAAGTGCCTGAGCTTGATTGGTTGGGTTTGTAATTCCATGGTGGTTGGATGTTGCCCGATTTAAAATCGGTCGGGATGAGGTTTGACGGCTCAAACCTGTTATCCATCAAGCAGTGTAAAATTAGAAAGGTCGATCAGCTACCTCTGCGGATGGGGTGAGAAGAAATGGAAGTTCCAATTTGAGGAGTTTCAGACACGTCCAGTGTACCCTGGGGGTCTCGGTTGAACGACGGCGCAGGGCTAGATAGAGCGTCTGTGGGTCGTTCCAAAGAGTCCATTGGCTGAGAACAGTTAGGATACTGTCGTAAGACCCAGAACGCGCGAAGCTTTCCTTACCGGCACGTCCGGAGGGGGCACTTGTTCCGAAAGGGAGCCGGCCAGCAACAATTCTGCATGGCGTATGCTAAGTATTGCATGTGGAGGCTATAATATTGGCATGGTCAGCTTTCGCAGGTCATACAAAAAGGAGTGTACCAGAGCATTTGTATCTCGTTGTTGCGAAGTAGACGCCAATGATGCAAAAGAGACGTCTCTTGTCAAGGTTGTTGGCCTTGCCGTAGGGGTCTACATGAAGGGCGTCAGATGGTTGCTTCGGATTACAGAGTTCAATCACATAACCTCAGGAACCAGAGCGCGACTCACCACAAAGCCGGAGGAAGTACTTGCAACGGGATTCTCAGACGAATCTTGCTCCACGGACATACCTAGATTGCGCCGTTGACGCTTCTTAGAGATGTATTCTTGTCAATCTCCTGCTGACGTATGAGCAAAATACGGTCAAGACCCTTACCAAACCGGGGCGCTGTGCTCGTGACGTGAGTTCTGGGGTATTTCACAGCTTGTGATGACTGACCACATCCGCAGATATAGAGAGACGACGTTTCTAGAGCATTCTGACAATTAGTTCATCCCGGTCCATGGAAGAAGCTCTGGACTGACCGGCGGTCGGGGATATTCTGGAGGGGGAGGACTTTCCATATCTGAAGCAGGCTGAGAACTGGGGGTATGTTAATCAAGAGTCCACTCGAGTGAACACCAGCTGCTTTAAACGAAACCAGAAAATACACTCTTTGACACATTTTCTAGTTGGACAAAAGGGAAGGCACAAAGAGGTTGGAGACCAAAGAGTATGTTCTACCCGTTCAGCAAGCAAAAGACCTTGAGACCAAGACTACCTTTCTCCGTCGAAAAGGTAGACCCGTTTTTGTTCGGGTCGCGATCGGTCCAAAGGGGACAAAAGGTATTTCAGAACGCACAAAGGGAGGCAGCTAAAGTCGTCACTTCGACCCGCACGCCCAGTTGCATTCTGAGATGCTTGTGGCCAAAGCCTTAGAGAGAGTTGAGGATACGTCCACGCAAGAAGGTCCTACATATATATATGAAGACGCATACGAGGTTGATAACCTGGAACCTGAACTGTTGTTGCGTCACTGGGGGATGTCACGGTCACGACATACTCCTTGAAGTCCATGACCTTCACACCAGATACAAATGTCAAGCTCCAGCTCCAAAATGAACCTGCAGCGCGCGGTCTATGACCTTTCATCTCTCATCTTCGGCGGATGCGAAGACATATCGCAGAATCAGGTCTTTCGATCCGGACGGTGGAGCACAACGAATTTGAGAGTGTAGGAGTAATACCAGCCGACTGCCATTTCACAGGCGTTGCACCTTCCTTCATGAATGTTCTAATGAAGAGGGCCAGACACCTCTCGTACACGCCGCTGGTACTCGCAGATAGCTGCTGGAATATCAGCTGGGGTCACAAAGGTTTTCTCTGATCCTTGGACCGATCTACGTGTTACAATCCAACGCCGGTAGCACGCCCTAATTCCGGAAACTCGAAAAATCGCGCTCAAATCTGAAGTTGCAGGCTTCTTACTATCTACATCTATAGCTGTCATACAACCTGACGGTTGGACAAAGTAATAAGATTTGCATATTCTATGCAACACGATCGTGGCAGTACTTGCTGTGCCATCCTGATTCAGATTCTCATTCTGAACTTAAGCGGACGGTTCCCTGAAGGACAACATTTATCAGCAAAAGGTAGCCGTGTTAGGGTGGGGATAACCACCTGATCTGGCGAGCGACGTGCGCGGTCGATTGCCACCCTTGCGAGAGCTATGTGTTGCTCTTTTTCCCCGACACGAAGGTGTAGAACTCGAATTGTCTGAAACAGCCAGATTTCGTGAGTTGCCTTACATTACCACGACAAGGATGTAGCGACTACCTCATGTGCGCTCTGGAGATCGGCCTGTGCGCGTCGAAGCTCCGCTTGCATCCTAGCGAGAACAGTTTTTAGGTAGTGAACCAGCGCTTGAGTCTCGTCTGGGTCCTCAACGATGATGGCGTCAAATTCAAAATCCAAGGTTGGAAGGGGCTGCATGTGGACTTGTTGAGAGGGATACATGTGGGACATTGACATGTCCTTAGGGAGAGGCTTTTGCTTTATACATATGGCAAGCCATTGTTTATATTGCGAGGCATTGATCAGGTACATCACGGAGTGGCATTAATATTGTGGGTGACGTCAGTCTATCTACCGGATCGCTATATGACAAGTCGTTTTCGGAAAGAATTATAAAGACCCCCCCAGCCGCCGACTGCCCGATAATTCAGCTGCAAAGTTACAATCAAAAGTCCGTCAGACCGTGTTAATATTAATCCAAATAGCGAGTACTCGTTGGTATCATCGAAGATGTTGCCGCGGCACGGTCTAGACGAACAAAGGCCTTTATCTCGAAGACAAAGGACAGGAGACCTTGCGGTCAAGCACGAGGCAGTGAGCTGGTCTTGTTTGTCAAACTTTAACCCATCAGAGCCACCGACGTTCAAAGGGCTTATATATGGGCTCACATACGGGGGACCATCTCTCACCCCCCCAATAACGAACCCCCTCCATCCCACATTGAAACCTAGCCGCACCCCCCTTCGAATACCTTTCCATCGTCAAGTCAGATTTCACTGATCCGAAAGCATGTTCGTGACCTGTTCTCTTGGACACGATTCTTATGCTCACTGGGTTACTATGGCAGGAACATCTCTCCGAATGGTGTCGCATTCAGGACGTCCGAAGTCCAGATCCGGTACAGTGTCGAAGTGATCCCCCCTCACGGCCTTCTCACCACGCCGCCCAAATCCGGCAAAGTTATCCTTGCCACTAACTCCAACAAAGAATGTATGTAGAGCTGATTTGGTGCTTTTGGGATGTTCGCTGACCCGTGGTAGTTGGTCTCATTGTTGGGGTTCAACTTGAATCCGGGTTCGTCGAAAGTCCGACTCTTACTATCGGGGCGCTTCAGGCCATTCGCGAAGGAGTACCAAACAGCGTGAGGGACTTCTTTGGCATGCCAAATCTGTTCTAACAGCCAGTGGCTCCACAGAACAACACTTCTTGGAGTTTTCAAGTCGGTTCCGGCCTCCTGAGAAGCTGTTTAACACTCCATTTCTCCCAGCCCGAGATCTATTGGATGTTTCTCTATCACCTTGCTGAGGCCGCATGGCTGATGAGTATCCAGCGGTCTTCGGAGGACAGTGGCGTTCCGCCCAAGGACGTGGCTGCAGACTTACTATGTGTTGACGGTCCCTGGCCGCTTTTGACTCGGGGCACGGAAGGGGAAGGCGACCAGTGAAGGTCGGCTCGAGTACCTACCTATTCTGGCGTCAATCTCTTTTTTTCTTCTCTTTTCTTTTCTTTTTCTTTTTCTTTTTC
>CEMH01204019.1:20164-45341 GCA_001179725.1 Macrocystidia cucumis | reverse complement strand
GTGGTGGTGGTGGTGGTGGTGGTGGTTATGAAGGTTATGGTGGACGAGGTGGCGAACGATGGTGACGACTGGGTGGTGAGCGCTGAGTGACCTATGTTTGCCTTGAGTTCTTGCATGTTATCTCGCACGAGTTTTCTATAACCTGTCCTAATATAGACCGTAGAGGCTGAGTTAGCGTACTTGCCTACCAATAATGTTCACAGCGTTTTGCATCTTTCCCATACTTTCAACATGTCCGCAGATATCACCAAAAGTGTTGAGGTTGTCGGTGGGTTGTCTGTGAAGATCTATCAAGGACCACAAAAGCACCAGCATCGTGCGGTCCTCTTTCTACTTCATGGTCGATGTGGCTCAACATCAGATGCCGAGATCGAACATTTAGCCCAAAGCATGGTGATTGCAACACTCCAATCTTCTGCTATTCAGCGAGATCTGCTTGTGATCACTTTTGTAAGTAACTGTCTATGACTCTGGCACCACTTGGTAACTAATTAAACCGATCAGGACCACCGAAACCATGGCACCAGGTTGGTTGATGCCCATGCGAACTTGACGTGGCTGGAAGGGAATGCTGAACGACATGCGTGAGTTCTGAGAGAACAGTCCTCGTTCGTCAAAAAGCCACGCTAAGCCTGTGTTAGATTTGACATGTATTCGATTCAAGGTGAGACCTACGTTCCATTGCAATATATATGTGGTACTAATATGGTAGGGGAAAAGTCGGAAGTGCCAGGGATGTAGTTTTCCTCATGGATTTCCTACCTGCTTTCATTGATCCAATGAGAGAACGACCAATTACCCGTTGGGGGATAACGGGTATCAGCCTTGGGGGTCATTCCACTTGGATCGCACTGAGTCAAGGTATGGTGGTTTCGACAGACTCAGATTCATGGTGAATGTGGAGATGACTGATACCGGTTAAACTTAGATCCTCGTCTCCGAGTCGGGATTCCGATCATAGGGTGCCCAGATTATTTGGCCCTTATGAAGTACCGAGCGAAGACATCAAATATTCCATTTGAAAAGCCCTATATACCTGAAGGTTTGCTCGAATTAATGACAAGGTTGGACCCGCCTTCGACGGCATTCATGGCGACAGACAGCTCGAACCCGTTTTGGTCTAAAAGGGTGTTGGTGCTGTCTGGAGCTGATGACCAACTGGTTCCGTGGATTGCCAGTGAGAATTTTGTAGAAAAGCTGGAGGTGGGACCTGAAGGTGTTAAGAAAGTGATTGTGTGGAAAGGAGTCGGACACGAATGCACGGAGGAGATGGTATCTGAAATAGGCAAATTTGTTGTTGAAGAGATGCTTAGGTAATGTTGAAATTAATTACATAATTTTCAAGGACGGAGTGACTTGTGCTGTAGAGTCTAGACAGACTTTCAAGTTGATCCATAGGGTGCAGTAGTCGCTCAACCCGCTCACCGTTCACCGGCAACCACTCAGTACTCATCCTTCAACATTGCAACTTTACTCGTCTTTTGTATCAACTATTTCTCTTTCGCGTTTTACTTTATTCTTACATCCCCCACAAATCCTTCAAACCAGTAACATCACCCAAACACAAATAGAGGACAATGCCGCGACGCTCCTCTGCGCGCGCGACCATTCCCGCAGAATTCGTTCAGCCCATCACTTCATCCCCTACAAACATCCCACCAGATAATCTTACCGTTCTTAGAACACATTGGAAATGGGCCGCTTGTAGTCAATTCTTCTACACTTTCGCCAAACTCCTCGCTATGGACGATCTCGTCTTAGAGGTAATCCCGCTTATCTCGACCGTATATTTGTATTCTTATTCACCCATCGCATTAGGACATCGAAAATGATCTCGCTCAAGGCACCAACCTCTACCTTCCTCGTATAATGCACCGCTTGTTGTACACTCTCTCCTATGACAGAAAGGTTTCGTGAGTGGTTCACAATCCCTTTCCATTCAATTCTTGCTAATATCTCTTTCATAGTATAGAAAATTGGCAGACTGCCTTGCGAAAACAGTACTCACGACGTAATCCTGAAGCAAACCCTATTGGACCCGAACCACCTATTTCCCGTCAGCTTTCTGTTTCCGAGCGCGACCCCTCAGAAGACGACGACCTCTCTGCTGCTGTATCCGAGGCTGGCGACCTCCCGGAAAACAAATTCTCCCACAAAAGTGATAAAGATGTTGACCACCAACACAATGTCAACAAAGGTCGTGGTAATGCCGCCACCACACTTTCCTCTATTGCAACGCTCATCAGTTCACCTTCTAGATACAACTCCCCTTGATGGCGAGACGGGATCACAAACCAAGGATTGGGCTGATCTTCCAATGCTCGAAAAACTTGACTCCTTACACTTGCTCGTCGAATGGCAATTTCAAAATCCCACACGATTGCGCACGTTAATGAAAAGCGATGATGATTCAGCTTCATGGGTACCGTCTGACTACGAACTTGGGTGTGACCCTTTCTGATGATATCTTGCAGCGAATCGAACCGATTGGCTACGACCGCAAGCACGTTGCATATTGGTTCATCGGAGGTGGGATTTTACTCTCCATTACAGTAATCGTTCCTTACTTCCGTGGCACAGAACGTCTCTGGATTCAACGTACAGTACCTCAACCGCCCAAAGTTTTAAAGCGAAAGCGAAATCCAGAGCCCAAACGAGCTGTGAAAAATCGAGCCTCCGCGAAGAAGCGTATCCGACTTCAGGCAGACAGAATGAAAACTGTCGATTCTCCAAGGGCGACCCCTTCAACCCCCCAACGACATGCGCGAGCAGCTAAATCGCAAGCTAATTTGAAGCTTGACGCTCAAGCAAAAGACCTTGCACAATTCATCTCCCAGTCAACCTCGCGAACCCCCTCCAAGAGGGGACAGTCCACCACCAAGGAAACGCCAAGGTCCTTAGGTACTCGCGTGAGTGCGCGTTTGAGGGGTGCTCCGGAAGACGAATGGCAGCCCATCCCTGATGAATGGTTGAATGGAAGCCCTGGTCCCACTTCCAGTCGGAAAAATGGAAGCACAAGAAACGGAAAGCGACCTTCCCTCAAAACTGGGCTTGAAACCGATACCGATAGCATCAGTGACTTGACCGAGTTGAGCGACTCTTCCGAGGCTGAAGAACCTGAAGAAAGCATGCAAACCGACTTGGACCATGACGAAAGAACCCCTTCACCCGAGCCCGACCAGGTAGCGTCTTTGCCTCCCGAGGGTTTCCTCGAATGGGAAACGGTACACCTTTTTTTGTCCTTCTCCGGCCGAAGACTCTGACGTTTTTGCTCTGAAACCCTAGATTTGCGTGACTCTTACCGAGTGGGAACACGCAGCAGACCCTTTTCGGGCGGCTACCCATTATACGGAGAAGTCACTGTACAAAACTCTGACCAACCACATCATCCCAGAAATTACGGAACTTCTAAGGGTGAGACCCTTTCCTTTCGATTGTTGGCCTCTGACTTCATGGTAACTTGATAGGAGCGGGAGCGAAAACAAAAACTAGAAGATGCCCTGGTACATCGGAAGCGCTCATCAAGGATTGCATCCAAGGAAAGCGAAAAAGAAGAAGCTCGTCTTGCCGCGAGAAAACGAGCTGAAGAGTTGGAAAAGCTTTCCAGGGCGCAGCGTATGGAAGCGCGGCTGCGAAAAGAAGAGGAGGAGCGCGTCCGCCGAGAGACGGCACGAGAGCAAAGGAGACGGGAGAGAGAAGCAAAGGAGGCTGCACGAAACGAAGACGGGTTTGTTTTTCGCTTCTCCTACATGCCTTCCGCCCATTGTTGACCTGATTTTTCTCAAGCGTACGAGCAGCGTCTGAATCCTCTCAGGTCGTTGAATCTCGATCGTCGTCTCGGGTACCTCCATCAACCCACCAAATTCAATCCAATGGCCGCTTGAATGACCGATCCAACGGCTCACGAACTCCCAAGGGTGATGATTGGGAACTTGACTGTGAAGTGTGCAAGCGGCGTGGGATCAACCTTGTTTGTATTTTCCTACTCCACGCCGAACAATAACTGAACAGCGTACAGGATGATGGCACACCGATGATGTCTTGTGGTAGGTGTCTCAAGTGGCAGCATATCACTTGTCACGACCGGGCAGATGACGCTGCTGGGCACCCAAGACGTAATTGGAACGTTGTCGAGTTCCTTTGTCGAGCTTGCCTTGCTCAGATGAGATCAGCATCTCACACGCGATCACATCACGAACAACCCCACAATGTCAACAATGTAGCACCAAGGCAGAACCCCCCAGTGTCCTGGAATCATGCGCCAGCACCCGCACATCATCAGTACCCACCCGCACGACACGTGTATCCTATTCAACACCAATCCCAACCACCAACAGCATATGTTCCATATAATCTATATCCCTCACCTTATGTTACACATCAAGTTCGGCAACCGGACCTCCCACAGTTGAACAGATATCATACCCAACATCAACCTAACTTTCCCACACAAAGCAACATTCCCGCTTCGAGCGCGCAGCCAATGTACCCGAATGAATCGATGAGAAACGGCGTACGACATAGCCCAGGACATCAAAACCTATTACCTGAGGTTAGATTTCGTCATTCTCATACGCGAACCCAAAACTGAGTCTTAGTCCTAGGCGTCATGGGGCAATCACTACCCTACCGAAACAAGCTCGTTAAATAATATTCACGCCACGACACGAACACAACCAGTTGGTAGACCATCGTTATCGGATCTCCGTTCCCCCTGGCCACCAAGCAATCCCATTCCAGCACATGCGATGACCACCCAGTTTAGGTATCACCCAAACTCATACCAATCACCATCGTCGTAATCAACGAATCGTTTCAAACATTTTGAAAGCTGGGGTGTGGAATGCGAAGGGATCATCATCGTTCGCGGAATCCCTATAACAGAAAATAAGCGGTTGATTAATACGGTGCGAGATGGTGAGAGTACTCGATAGGTCCTAGGACTCGTAACCCACGGACATGCGTGTCTTTCCCACTCATATGGTTGGCAGCGACGATGACCTGTAGAACATAGGCATAGACAGGGTTTCTAATGTATGTAAGCTGAAAGGATATGGGGGAAGTATGTGGTGCACCTACAATCCATCTCCGTCTTCATTGGGTTCAGTCGAGATATCAAACGTGATCCATCCATCGGGTTTATCGAGATTGACCATTCTCACATCCTGAAGATCACTTGGGCCGGTTCCAGCACGGATGGCGAGCGTCGAAGGTGTATAAGAATCATCTTGAGGGTAACTCAAAAAGATGCTAATTTTCTGAGTCGTATGCAGTACGTTTTCCAGTCAATGGGAGAAAGGGACGAAGTGGACGCAATAATCCACCTGAATTGCAGTTTTTCGAGGAAATTCGACAGTTATGAAATGAGGCTGAGGTCCGTCAGAACTGAAGGCAAGCCGAGATTTTCAGATAGACTTTTGCCATTTGGTCCTAGTACTCACTGCCAAAACGTCTCTGGATCACCATCTCGCAGACATTCCGCTCCAAACCCAAACTTGAAAGACGAAACGGACCATTTCGCGCGTGATGAGATATCTGGCCATGGAGATACAGGAGGTTTACGGTCTTCTGGGCGTTTTAAACAGTCAGCTGTTATAGGCGAATAATAACTGAAAAGAATCTGACTTGGATGTGCGAAAGACGCGTCGTCGGTTACAGCAGCTTGCTGGGCTGGATTTGTGCTGTTGTTGAAGGCCATTGCAATAACTTGAGACGAACGGTGACTCAAGTTACACCTGATAATGGAAAACTACCAAGAGGGTTTGCCGTTGGAAGATTATCCTCGCTATGGTCGGCAAATGGTGCTCGATGGCTTTGGACTACCTGGTGAAGTCAGCTTTCTTGTGTTCTGTGCTGCACCAGCTGATGCTCGCGCAATTGCAGGTCAACTAAAGCTGCAAAACGCCTCTGTCGCTGTCGTTGGAGCTGGAGGACTCGGATGTCCCGCTTTGCAATATATAGTCGCCTCTGGTGTTGGTCAGATCTCCTGATTGACCCCTCCTGTCCTCATCAACACACTGATCCAATGAGACAGGCACCGTTGGCATCATTGATCACGACCACGTCGAAATATCTAATCTTCAAAGGCAGATCCTTCACAACGAAGAAACCATTGGAATGTATAAAGCCGAGTCTGCCGCAAATTCTCTCCGAAAGTACCAGCATTTCCTGTCGGGCAAGCGGAGGCACTCATCGTCCTCGCAGGCTAAACTCTCGAACAAAACTTAATGTCGTCTCTGAGGGGATAACCTCACTCAACGCCGTGGAACTTCTCGAGCCATACGACGTTATAGTAGATTGCACGGACAATGCCCCCACGCGCTATCTTCTATCCGACACCGCCGTCTTTCTCGGAAAGCCTCTTGTTAGTGGCGCCGCGCAGAAATACGAAGGGCAATTGTGTGTTTATAACTTGGGTGAAAGCGGGCCCTGCTACCGCTGCCTTTTCCCGCATCCCCCCGCACAAGAGACGATGGGAACCTGCGAGGATACTGGCATCCTTGGTGTGGTGACAGGAATAATTGGAAATTTGCAGGCATTGGAAGTCGTCAAGATAATAACGGGGAATCATGGTACAGCCAAACTGTTCTTTGCTTGGGTTTGCCACTTAATCAAGTTCAAGACATGAAGCCTTCAATGCTCATCTTCTCCGCTCTTGGAAACCCACAGTTTCGAACCGTGAAACTTCGTGGGCGGAAGGTTTCATGCCCTGCATGTGGAGATACGGACAAAAGGGTCGGGAAAATCCAAGATATTGACTACGTCCAATTCTGCGGGGGAACAGTTCCAGACCTTGAAGTCACAGGTCGCGCCATCGGATCCCCTGAGAGTCGAATCAGCGCCAAGGTGAGCAGGTTTACTGATCAGGAGGCATGATCGTTGACCCGTTCTAGGACCTGGCTGAACGAGTCGCGACTACAAAGGGGGCCCGGATACTAGATGTCCGACCAGAGACAGAGTTTGGTATCTGTCACCTCCCAGATTCGACAAGTGAGTACCGTTCATACCTGGTTTCTGACCTTACCACCCTCCCCATTTTCAGACGTACCACTCGCCACTCTGCTCTCTGCACCTGAGAATCACGTCCCAAATGAAACGACACCAAACGTGTATGTGGTCTGTCGACTAGGAAATGACTCTCAAATTGCTGCGGACGCATTGAGAAGCACACTGAGAGAGCAAAACCGGACTGGGGAAATCAAGGATTTGATTGGCGGTTTGCGAGCGTGGTCGAAAGACGTCGACAAAAACTTCCCAGTATATTGATCCCGCGATCTGACAATACAGCTCTATTTGATACACACATACAACTCCTACTTCCTCTCTGGTTCAAGGTCAACGAGGGAAGCCATGTGAGAAAATGGGTGGGAAGGGCTCACTGAATCCTAGTTTCAACGCATTGAAAATCTTCTTCGGGTCTGGTTGCGCTTTGGAATTCGGGTTTGACGACGACGACGGACGTTTATCACCTTGCGGTGGTGGTATGTTATCAAGGTCTGGCGGCGTCGGCAAATCGAGGGTCTGAGCCAGTATGGAGGGCAAAACTGGAGCGGGTATATCTGAACCTGATGACAACAGTTGTTTGGACAATGCCCATGGTGTATGCAAGATGGATTGTCGCACCGTTGAGAGCATCATCCTCAAAACGCAACAAAAGGATGGAGGACGGAGCGAGAGACAGTTCGGCAAGGGTGAGGTCGCGTACTTTTGGGTCCGACACCTTGAGGTCTCGTTTGGGAGGAGATTGATCTGGTTAAGTTTAGAAGAAATCGACATGGGGAGTACAACGAGAGGGTAGTTGAATTGGACGGACAAAGAATAAACTTGATCGGTTTGACATCCTCTCTTAGGCACCCACGAACAAATGCGTAGACGGTGCGAATCTTGACGGTGGAAGGGAACACCTTCTCCAGCTGAGATCTATCCGTGAACCGGATCCGAATCGTGGTCTACTAGTTTAGTTAGCAATGCGGGGGAGCAAATGTTAGAGACATCTACTTGCATTGGGCCATCTATCCTGCTTGGCTTTCTCAGAAGCCTCTCGCGTGGCTCGTAATTGCAAAGGTGCGTCCACTAGGGCTTGAGTTCTTGCTGACAACGTTGCTTGGGCTGCCTTGAGATCTGATGCTGTTGGGGTGAAATAATTGTCCGGAAGAGCTTCAACGAAGGTTTAGACAGACTGCACTGTTCAAGGCATTGGACTACGTACGCGTTGCACTTGGTCCGGGGTTTACGGACGATGGCCTGTAGAATTTGAAGTCGGGCTCTGATGGTGTGATAACGCTGCTCGACGAGCTTTCTTGCTGATCCACCTGGTTTCCGTCATTCAATAGAATTGTGGTTTGGGGTTGAGTCGGGGTCGACATTCGATGATGAATAAGAGGTGTTGTGTGTATTGGGATATACAAAGTAGTAAAAAGCAATACAAGTAAGTATTTCAATCAAACTCAACCCCAAACTCTACATCTCTTTCATATATTAATTCAATGAGTTCGTATACATGGTACTTTCGTCATTCAATAGCGATACAATTCCCAGCGAGGCAGTGGGCCATTACCTTGTCCGTCCGTGAAAATCGGCCACTTGGCTCTTGTCCAGGTCCTGCGAGGGGAAAGGCGAGTTAATCAACAGATCGAATATAGTTTGAAAGTGCAGGAAAAAGGAAAGGTTCAGACAATGAAAGCTGTCTCATACCACCGCTCCCAGGATGCACTGGCGGGTGATCCCTTTGGTATAGGAGCCGTGGCTATCGAACGCAAATTACATTAAAAACATCACAAGTTGCTCAAGTCGAGTAGTGGAAGAAGTAACGAGATAAATTGCTCACCAAATGACTCTATTGCGATGTTGAGTCGTTGTAGTTGTGAATGAAATGGAGCACAGCATAAGCCATGTTGACATCCTCGCGGTAACACCCTAGTTTCGTAATGACCCACCATCACCATTCCAACGACTGCGGCCATGAGGCCCATGATGACGACCACGACCACGACGAACAGGGTCCCCAAGATAATCTCTTCATTCACATCGACCGACCGAATGTTGTCGCTTTAAATGCGAACGGTGAAGGCCAGCATGTCGTCAAGCCTTGGCATCTCAGACTTGACGAAACAACGGTATCTAAATCTTCTACATGTCCCCCATTATCTCTTTTTAACTCCAACAACCCTCAAGTTCATAGAGTCGGATGCAGACGACCAGCTGTAGCTGTCTTCTTGTCCTTTTCATGCGCCGTTGGGTTGATCTTGGCGATCTTCCAGCATCGTCCGCATCCCATTCACGGGATCAGTCCGTCTCCGGTCATTACTTCTTAAAACTGGTCCGGCAGACCAAACACCTTCAAAAGTGTCGCTGGTGAGAGGTGTTCGCTGTTCGCCACGGCTCGACATTCTCAATACAGAATCCGTGAATCCCAGTTTGCGAACCAAGGTAACCTCGATTTTAACGACATCACAGACAAGATCCCAACCCAGGAATTTGATGTTCCTCAAGGGAGAGACGTTGGAGAATATTCCGTCAAGTATTGCACATTGTTTCCCCAGCTGTCTCCACACAACATCTAATCTACTTCACCAACCTCTCAGGACCGCCAAGTTCTCCAACATCTCATCTCTCACCTTGTTTTTCCCAGCGTCCCAAGGTGCGGAAACCACGCGTGTCTACTACATCGGGTTTTTAGGTCACTGGACAGAGGTGAACATCGACCGTTTGCGACATCTTGTCATATTGATGAGTCATAGCGCACCGAACGTCCCATCATCACGGTGTACGAAACTCAAGCAAATCTCGCGGATCATGACAAGATTCAAGGGATGGAAAATAATTTCAACACACCCCAGATGTAGCCAGATTTTCTTTCTTTTCCTGCTTGTACCATATACGTGTACTTGTGCTACCTCGAAGCCGAAAGAACCTTAAAACATAATTTACAACGAATACAAATCCTCTGAACAAATCAACCTGGACCCATCCCCGATCCTCCTTCCGCATTTCGTTGCATGAAGGACTGCATCATCTCAAAACTCACATTTGGTGGAACGCCGCCGCTGCCGCCGCCACCACCATTACCACCTGGCACGCCACCGCCGCCGCTCATTGGCCTTGGGAGGCCTGCGCCAGCACCTGGAAAGCCACCAAAGTTCATCGCATTCACCATCCCCGCCATGTTCGCATTGTTGTTGCCCATCGGAACATTTTGGTTCCCCATCAAGCCCATCGTATTGTTGTACGCAGCAGGCTGTTGAGGGTTCAACCCAAACATCGCCAATCCACCACCGCCGCTCATATCCTGCTGGTTTTGTTGCTGCATCTGAGCCAATTGCTGTTGCTGCTGCTGCTGTAGTTGTTGCAATTGCTGTTGATGTTGCTGCTGTTGCTGCTGTTGCTGCTGCTGGTGAAGCAACTGCATGTTCGGAAAAGGAATACCTGAGCTTCCTGCTTGGGGGGTGATCTGCGGCTTTCTGAGCATCTCCGCAAACTGCTGTCGTTTATCAGGTGGGAGTTGCTGCATCCGAGCGATCATTTGTGCTGTGAGTCCCGAAGGGAGAGACTGTGGCGGCGCAAGACCTTGGATCGGCTTAGGAAGGTCGGGCATACCGTGAACTGGGAAAAATGCGCCAACGAGACTTTGGCCGTTGAACGGAAACACGAGGAGGTTGTTCGTTTGGTCACCAGAGGGTAACGTCCATCCTGCTAGTGCAAACTGGGTGAAGGGGTGAGTATTTCAACAGTATTTGAGGCGTATAGTATTCTCACCGTGTTTCGTTCCGTTAGCAGCTGGATGAGAGAGCGGTATGCCTTCTCATTTCCGGCTGGATCTGCCCCAGATTCTTGTTTGAACATGCATATCACAGCTGCGTTCCGCTTGATCCACATTTGTAATTCACGCAAGTTGACTGCAGGTTCCTTCGAGGGCACCAGTGTGAAGGCCGTTGGCCAAGTGTCCGAGTGGCTTTTTGGAAGAACCAATCTTCCATGAGAATTGTTTCGCCTTGTCGGCAAAAAGGCAGTGACTCACCAACGTGATGGATCTTGCGAAGTAACGATGACCTGTGTTCTCATCTCCTTGACCCCTTGCGGTGACGTGCCACTCCAAGTCATGGGACCACGCCAGACCGCTACTACGCCTGGTTTTTCGCCACTGCCACTGCCACCACCATTTCCTCCCAACACCATGCCACCGTTTCCTTGTGACGGTTGCGGTTGTATTTGTTGGGGGGGAATAACGGACTGTGGTGGTGGTTGTTTCCCGAGATCCTGCTGTAATAGATTTTGATTGACGATTTGAGGGGTGGTATTTGGCAAGTTTTGGGCGCGACTTCGCTGCTCGATAAGTTTCTGCATCTGCGCTGCCACGTCGGGTGACATCTGCATTCTGGAGTTGTTAGGAAGCATGAGATGTTGCTGCTGAGGAGTGGCGGTCATGTTTGCAGCACCAGGAGGGGGAGGAGGAAACGAGGGATTGCTGGGAGTCCGGTTGTGATGACCCATCACTGATTGAGGGTTTTCTGGTGTTGGGTGGAAATGAGCCATTGGTGATGTCTCAAAGCTTTTGTCGTGTACAACCATGTTGGTGTTCATAATGTGCGATCCGGACGCCTCGACATTCGGAACGGCTGGAGGTGGTTTGAGCATATTTGGGGCGAGCGACATTGGTCCTGATCCCGGCAACCCTGATGGTTGCTGTTGCTGTTGCTGCTGTTGCTGCTGCATTTGCATTTGCGCTTGCGCTTGTTGAGCGTTTTGCATCGCGGCGGTTTTAGCTTGAATGAACCGCTGCAACTGCATTAACAACGTTTTCTTCTTTCTCCAATCGACGAGCAAAGTTTCGGCTTGTTGCATGTTTCCAGCCGCACGGAAAGTTTGTACATCCGTTTCGGTTTGCTGGACTTGTTCGACAATGTTTCGATAGAACTCCATTAGTTGTTGCTGGTTTAGTTTGCCAATATTGGCGAGGATAGCAGGTGGAAATAAGGGTGCCTGTGGAGGCGCGTTTGCGGTCGCAGCAGGGGGTTGGACGGGAGGTTGGGCGGGCGTTAATTGGGGCGTCTGAATGGGTTGAGGTTTGGGTGGAGCAGGGCTGGACAAAGTAGGGGTGGGTTTTGGTGATTCTTCGACTTTTGGATTGTTTAATCGAGCGCGCTTGATTTCAGGTGTCGCCTGGGGATTATGAGCTTCTCCTGATCGTTTTGTTGCTAAGACGGCGGTTTTGAGTCGGACTTCAAAATAAAGATGAAGAGAGCCCAACTTTTTTGAGTTTGGGCAGCAAGAGCAAACCCTGATAGAAGAATGGAGTGGGGGCTTCGGACATTGAACCAAGGCGGAACTGCAGTGCCTGTTGTCGCCTATGGTCGAGAGATGAGCAAAGACGATGTGGAGACGTGGAGAGAACTTGCCGCGCTGTGTAGATCAATAAAACGAGCGATGGGCGGTCCTACTTGCACAGCGCTGTAGTGTATATTTCGCTAACGGCGAGAGGGGTCAAGGAGAAGGACGACATAGGGCTACTAAACAGACGTACCTTTCTCAGCTCTAAAGGGAGATTGTCCCATGTAACAGAATCCAAGTGGGGTGAATCATTCCATTGTGGATGTGTAGCGCCATCTGGAGGGGACGAGGCGATGTGGAATATGTGACAGATGGTCGGGCGAGCGGGTTCGCGCGGGGTGCTCGTGCGGAGGGTATCAAAGAGCTTGTGATGCCGAGGTCCCGTCAGTGGAGATGAAATGGGAGGAGCATGTTAATGTACTTCTACTGCTGCGACCAAGCCCTCAAGGGCAGACAGTCCTCTGCGGATGCTACCATTTGTCTGGCCGATGCCCAACTGAGCCGGGTCCTCACGCATCTGCCTCGAGACGGGTTGAACGTCTGTGAAGAAGCGTTTGCAAAGTAAAGGAGATGGATAGGTATCCGCCGAGGCATAAGTAACGAAGCCCATTCGCAGCTGAACAAGGATGATGAGTCGGCATTGGTGGGTGGCGCGTGCAATGAAATAATACCTTGTAACCGGGATTGGTGTCAGTCAAACGTTTGAGCATTACAGAGGCATAATCTGCCAGGAGACGATTCCATTCGAGACCGACTGTACGAGAAGACTCTACTACGAAGGCAACTGCGAGGAGATCTGCTGGTAAAGCATCGGGTGGCATGATGGGTGTTGAAGAAAGAGGATCGATGATTGTTATTCACAAACTGTCAGGGTTGTATGTATTCATAAAAGTTCATCAATGTAGACTACAGATGTGGCCAAACTAGTTTTGTACAGAACAGGTCATGAAATCAGAAACAAGACTGTAAACGAAAACGAAAACATGAATGACGCGTAATGCCGTGAAGGTCGTGCGGAGGAGGTTGCTGCGTATTGGCTTAACCACGACTGGTAGTTGAGAACGGTACCAGTCGCTGGTATAAATGTTGAGACGTAAGAGGGGTTTGTTGGTGTGAATAGATCGCCAACTACTGTCTGTTGACCGTTGATAACGGTAGTATAGGCATAAGGAGTGGGCAATGATGGAACAAAGGTGAAGGATGGAGTATCTGGGGGTTGACCGACTGGACCTTGTTGAACTTCTGGGCCTGTCGGTATCGATATGATGGTGGATCTGGTATGGTGGGTCAGGATTTATAAATGGTAGAGTTTGGATGACGAACAATATGGATGTTTGAGGACCTCGAGCTGGGTCAGTTGTGACTGCTTGTACCACTGTTTGACCTAGACTAGAAGAAAAGTGTTGGTTATGAATATGTATACAAGATGTATGTATGAATTACGCGTTTGTGGTGGTCGCTGTTTGAGCCAGAACATGATGAATGAAGAGAATGAGGAGGTAGTAGACGTAGGGGTAGGAGGAGTACATGATGAACTAGGGATTACCTAATACTGCGATGGCTCTTCTTTGGTTTCTGTCACGCGCACAACGACTCAACGCCAGAACATTCACCTCTTCCCATCCTTTCTCTTCTTCTCCTTCAATAAAAAGACAAAAAATGCCTCCGAAAAAATCAGCAGCTCCAGAGAAGAAAACTTTACTAGGTCGACCAAGCAACAACTTGAAAATCGGCATCGTAGGTTTGTTCTCTTTGAGCTTTTCATCCAACTTTGCCTCTAATCGCATCTATCCAGGTCTCCCAAACGTCGGAAAGTCTTCCTTCTTCAACGCTTTATCAGACACAGGCAAGTCATATTCTGGGATCAACCGATCTTGAAATCCGACCCCTCCTTCAGACCTCGGAAAAGCGGCCAACTTTCCTTACGCCACCATAAACCCTGAAGAAGCTCGTATACCCGTCCCGGATACACGTTTCGAATGGCTTTGCGAAACTTATAAACCTGCTTCACGTGTTCCCGCGTTTTTGACCTGCATTGATATTGCCGGGCTCACAGCAGTTCGTACCTCCGATCCATCCCGTCTCAACCAAATTTCATTCGCATATAGGGCGCCTCAACAGGCGCAGGTCTCGGAAATGCCTTCCTGTCCCACGTACGCGCCGTAGATGGCATTTTCCAAGTCGTTCGCGCGTTTGATGACGCGGAAGTCATCCATGTCGAAGGAGAAGTAGACCCTCTTCGCGATATGGACATCATCCAAACAGAACTGCGTCTCAAAGATATAGAATGGGTCGAAAAAGCTCTCGACAATTTGAAAAAATCTGGTCGTAGCTTGGGAAGCAACAGTCTGGCCGACAAGGCGAAAAAGGAAGAAATTGTCAGCTGGATTTTTTTTTTTTTTTTTCGATCACATGAAAACTTGGTGCTGACCTTTTCTTGTTAGGCAGTCGTTGAGAAAATATACAAGGTTCTCACAGAGGAAAACAAAGATGTCCGCAAAGTCGACTGGAACAACAAAGAGGTGAGCGGTTTTCTCCTTTTGAACTCTGGTGACGAAAAAGAGCGTGTTTCGCTCAAATAACTCAGCTCGTCGAGGCGGGAGTAACGCCCCACTATGCCTTTGAGATCAACATACCATCTGACCTTTTCATCCTCGCTCGTCTTATGCTCATTCATTATGCTGACTGCTTTGACTGCAGGTACACACTTCATATCTATTGGCTACATGACGAATAAGAGCTCTCAGCTCGATAACCCAGCTCATTGAGACGGGAGTAACGCCCCACATATGTCCTTGAGATCAACAGTTTCATCTGATTTCTTCCTTGTACACCGCCATTGATCTTTCCACTCACTTTTTTTTTTTTTCCAGATTGACGTCGTCAACGGTCTTTCATTGCTCACAGCGAAACCCGTCACGTACCTGGTCAACCTCAGCGAGAAAGATTATATTCGGAAAAAGAACAAATGGTTTGTGAACGTCGCACTGGTCCCATCAATGATTGCTGATGACTCGACCCCCAGGCTCCCCAAGATCAAAGGGTGGATTGACTCACATAATCCCGGAGACCCGTTGATTCCTTTTTCTGTTGCACTGGAAGAGCGACTGGCGCCCATGACTCCTGAAGAAAAAAAGGAGGAAGAAGCAAAGGTCGGCGCAACGAGTGCGCTGCCCAAGATAACCCAAGCAGGATACAGCAGTCTCGACGTTGGTCACTTTTATTTCGTTGCTCGCAGTCGGCTCACTTTTGAACAGCTCATACGGTACTTCACATGTGGACCGGATGAAGTCCGCGCATGGACCATTCGCAAAGGCACCAAGGCGCCCCAAGCAGCAGGTGTGATACAGTATGTGTCTTTATTGAGAAGCGAGAAAACCTGCTAAGTTGCGGATGCCAGCTCGGACTTTGAGAACAAGTTTGTGTGTGGTGAAATCATGTCGTACGATGATCTGAAAGAGCATGGGAGCGAAAACGCGGTCAAAGCTGCGGGCAAGCTGAGGCAACAAGGGAAACCCTATGAGAGTACGTTATTCTCCTTTGTGTGCTTCGCATTGTTTGACTTATCATTCCCTGCTTGCAGTGGTTGATGGTGATATTGCGTACTGGAAATCGGGGGCGTAGACAGCAAGAGAGAAGTAAACTTGCATTGTATTATGTCGGCAAAGTCATGCTTGAGGATAATTATCATCTCCGTCGGGGCTCATCCCTCCTAGTATTAAGTTCCCATCTCCGTCGATCCCTCTCTCGTTCTTTTTCCCTTTCAGTAGCATCATAATCAACCTCGGTTCGTCGAGGTTCTCGCATAACCGGAGTTCGAGACCGACTGCGTCGTGTGCGATGAGGAAGTGGAGACCGTGAACGTGAACGATGATGTCTTCTCCTTTCATCGTCCATGCCTTCCACTGCGGAGCGTAGACCACGCTCCTGTTTGCGCTTTTCCTTCTTTTCTCTCTTTTCTGCCTTTCTTTCTGCCTTTCTCCTTCTTCGTTCCTCCTTTTCAACATTTTCCTCCTTTGCTTCAAGTGAATTCGCAGCATTGGAAGCCGAGGGAGAAGCGCTACTGGTTGTTGTTATTCCTGGTTTTGCTGCTGGCTGAAAGCCTCTGGTAGGTTGTAAGTGCCATGAAAACGGAGAGAGGGGAGGACGAAACTTACAGTGCGACGGCAAGAGCGTCTGCCTCGAGTTCTTTTACTTTGCGTATTTCCGCCTGTCTCTCGGTTTCCTGTTGCGTCTGATCCCTGTTATACCAATGGACATCCTTATTTTTCTGCCATCGACCTGTTGGTGCGTTTATGCTGTGACCGAGATAGTTCTAGTGAAAAAGGTGAGGATCTCTTTGAGAGTGAATATAGGATGAAAGGACATACTTCTCTGTCCTTGTCAGCCGATACGTCTGACCATTTGAACTCTGCCTGGCCACCACGAGTACCGCCACGAATTGGTTCGAACATGAGCCTGACAGTGAGAGAGGTGTTTATCGTTGTTTCGTTCAACGTTGAACCCTGCCTTAAGCTTGGATCATAACCACCAACCACCCTAATGCCAGACAACACAAACCCCCAAGGCGGTTTACTCGCTGGTGTTTTCGATTTCGTATCAAGAGAGTTCGACTCTTTCGTGGCAAATGCCACAGGCGTTCAACCGACCAAAAAAAATCAACTTCCCACTCGAAATACACGAAAACGCCGCGTTGTTCGACCTCGACAACCTACCCCAGAACCCGTCGTGCAAGATGAAGAAGGTATACTTCATTCCGTCTCAATGCTGCCCTTGTTGAGACTTTCTGGCTGACTGTCCATTCCCCTACAGATGAATCTTCTTCAGGCGAGTCCAGTCGTTCTCCTTCCCGATCTCCAACCCCTCCACCCAGCAAACGTCTACTCAAACGTCGCCCTTCCATTACCATGCCCGGTTCTCTCTTTCCCCGATCACCTTCTCTCGAGCCCTCATCGGATAGACGCGTTCATTTCGAACCTGGAATACTTAGTTCACCCACACATGTCCAGCCCAAGGCGCGTCCTGTACGCCACGACGAAGAGGTTGCTCCCGCCCACAATCCGATGAATCAACGTGCCTCGTCGTCGTTAACACCACCCTCGATAAAGCCTGCTGTTCAACGCTTCCACCTAGGAGAGGATGGTGCCGACTCGTCGACCCTCCTCCCTAGTCCGTCCGGATCTCCTTCTCGCGCTTCACGTTCTTCCCCAACCCCTCGAGAACGCGAGCCTTCTCCCCTAGCTCATACTTCTTCTTCCAAAGGCAAGGCCCGTGCTGTGGAACCGCCTGATAACGGGACCGAACGACAGGTCAGGGGCAAGGAAAGAGAGTTACTTGAACTACGCGAAGAGCAAATGCGGCATGAAAAGCGCATGGAGGAGGGCAATAACTCTGTAACGGAGCGCGACACTGGTGTGGAAAGGAACCGTGACAAGGAGAGGATAAAACTTCTCGAACAGGAGATCCTCCGCCTCAAGGAAGAGGTAAGCTCCCATTCTCATGCCACAACTGTTCTTTACTGTTCTCATCCCTTTTGTTATCAGCTTTCAAAGCGGCCTGCAAACGTGTATACGATCTCATCGTCGTCGTTTGCTCCCCCCCCTCCACCACCTCCACCCCCGCCTCCGGCATTGCGTATTCCCATAACGGCTACAAGCCCAACGTCTATGTTTGCATCTGTTCGTGCAGCACTTAAGCATGCCCCAACGCCAATTGAAGCTCCTATTAATGGTCCTAGCACTACCAAACGACCTGGCCAACCCACGCTCGGAATAACCCCTGATCTTATGGAGGGCTTCTTGCGTGAAATGAAGACCGTCCGTCTACGCAAAGTGTCCGGCCCGACTACTTTGCCTTCAACAGATGCGTCATTACGGAATGGTAACTCAAGGGCGCCCCCTGAATTCCGCCCTCCCGCTCCCGTCTTAAGGAAGACGAGTTCCATGCTCACCATGGCTTCTTCGAGTTCAAATGTCAACCGACCAGAATGGGCTCAGATCGGAGACAAACGAAAACGGTTTGAAGAGCGGATCACAGGGCTTCAGGATGATGCTCGTAAGTGTAATCTGTTTTTTTTAACGACAAGGCTGAGCACTTCTCAGGTAACCCCAAACGACGCTCAATTATATCCGAAAGCTCGCTTGACAGCTTGCGCAATAGCATTCGCAGTGCAAACAACTCGTTCGCTGCGAATAGCTCCTTTTCTTCACTTGCCTCCACATCTCGTGTGGGGTCTCAAGCAACTTCATTTCCATCTCACATACGGACTCTCGTGCAACCACCTGGATCTGTCACAGACGCTGCTACTCCATCTCTTTGTTCAGACAATGAACGAGAGGGTGAAGCTAGCCCAGACGATCACATGCCCTCAACACCTCCCATCGTCCCCCCACTGCCACTCCACCAAGATCTCAAGGATGTCTATCACATTGATGATTCACGGCAACCAGAGCCCGTTGACATGTTGGAAGATGAACTTGAACTGAGTGTCCACATTGTGCCCACGAAGTCCCCTGCACCAGCTGCCCCAGTACCCAACACTGCTAAAGGACCTCAACGCGTGCAAACGCCTGGTCCGCGAGGCAAACCGCGACAAATAAATCTCTACCACGCTCAGGACGTATTCTCAAAACGACCTCCTGTGTCACCTCTACCCAACCCATCTCCCAAAAAGCCCCCAGCACCAGCTCGTCGCCGTCGTGCGTCTACCCCTCAACCACCCGACCACGAGCTTTTGCCGCCTTCTGACCCAGAGGATGAAAACAATGTATCGGATGATGAAGACCCACTTTCACTGTCGTTTAGCTCTCCTGAGCCTCCACGGTCCATGCCGGTGGTCAAGCCTCTAAACTTGAAATCCCATCGCTCACAGGACAGGACATCCACACATCCGTATCAACGACCCACAATCTCAGACTCGCGCACCGCCTCTAGAATTCCGCAGAGATCGCGTGTTGTTGGGACGACGACGAACAAGTCAACAGACCGTCATCAACAACAACCCCAACAGCAACATCACCCAGACCGGGACAGTCGCTCTGCTTCTGTCACGTCGTCCCATCCCTCCTCTTCCACCCATCACCATCGTCACCGCCTTCCTCAGCCTCAATCACCGACACGATCACCTTCAAGGAGAACATCCCTTCCTGCTTCCTCCTCCCAACGAGTTCCTGCAGAGTCGACTTTGGCGTCAACATCAATGACGTCGCTCTCTGCATCGACTTCTTCTTCTGGGCCTCAACGTCGGCGATTGACGTTGGATGAGGAGATCCGAGAAGCTGCTGCACGACGTCGACGTTCAACGCTTGCCGCGCGTGCGCTCCGTGGTGAGGCGTGGGCAGACGACGGCGATGGCGGTGGTGGTGGCCGATCCCGTTCTCGCGTTTCCGCGAACAGTGAGGATGTGGAGGGTGAAAACGGGTTCCTCGAAGTTGACGGTGACGGTGACAATGACCACAACGCGAAGGAAGAGTGGGAGTGGCATGACGAGGTGGAAGGAAACGAAGGTGAGAGTGGGACGTTGGTGGGGATGGGGACGAGGAGCAAAACGCGAGGTTTTTTGGCGCGTGGAGGTGGTGGTGGCAGTCCGGTGTTTCTGGGTGTGGGGTATGTGGAGGGTGCGGAAGGATACCATTCTGATGAGGCGGAGGTCACCGTGGATGGGGGAGAAGACGAAGAGCGTGATCATGAACGACGCGGGAGGCGCAGCACTGGGAAAGGGAAGGGGAAAGGCAAGAGCCAGGAGGTGTTACGGGCAGAAGCGCAAGATGATGGAGAGGACAGCGACAATGTCGTACCGTACCGACCCAAGCCGTTGCGCAGACAAAGTACGCGCTCAGAATCATCATTGTCGAGGCGTCCTCCTGGCAGGCGGCGAGCGGTTGATTCCTGATGTGGCCATCCTGTGGTGAACAGGGTGGTTGTAACTTTCATTGACTATGTATATATTTAGGATATCGTATCTTGCTCTCCACAACACTACCGATTATTTGTTGTCATTTCATATTAAGCAACGTTTTTAAACCACAAAATCAATACAGTTGCTCCGGGAAACCTACATAAGACACACTAAAAATGCGTGTTCGAACAAAAGAACGGGAATAAAAGAAACGAAAAGGTAGTCTGGATGTAAAGATGAAATGTCACTTTCATTACAGGGGAAAAAAAAAGGTGTCTGGTCTCCTCGCTTCCTACCGGTAACCATCATGACTTGCATAGCTCGGCGGTATACCTGGAGATAGCGGACTTTGGGCCTGCCCTTGCTGCTGCTGTGCAATTGACATCCTCACCGCAGCATATGGATCGGCATACTGCATCGTCCTGCTGACGCGCGGACCCAGGTCGACTTCTGGGATTCTAGGGGGTGTTGCTGCGGATGTAGGCGAAGCTGCTTGACGGCCCCCTGCTCCGAAACCATTTGGTGGGGGATCAGAAAACGCGCCGTATACATCCAAGCTTTGGCGCGGTGGAGGTAGAGAGGCGCCGCCTGCAGCTGTTTGGCCAGTTGGGGTGAATGGTGATGACGCGGCTGCGCCCTGGAAGCGGGTCGGTTGGTCTGCAAAGGGTGATAGTGGGAGATTGGAATTGTCGTAGGTAGAAGTTCTGTTTCCGCGACCAGGTATTTGTTGATAAGTGGATTCGTCGTCGTCATCTTCCTCGTCGTGATCTCCTGCTTCTACATCATTCAAAGAGGTGGCCTGGACAGGTCGGGTAAAAGGAGGATCGCGGTGAGAATTTGTGAGTTTGCCAGAACGCCAATCGCGAATGAGAACAACGAGGGAGGCTATCCAAAAGGCTGTAGAACGTAAGGTTGAGAAAACCCAGGTGACTAAAGGAAGGTAGCGCGTACCAAAGGCTAGCCAGAAGAAGATGGCACCAGCTTTCTTTGTGCTGCACCAACCTGACAAGCCAGCTTTGAACTCGTCACCCAGCTTCTCATGAGGGTCCTTTGAGGGATCCTTGCAGCCTGGTTGGCTCCACGCAGAAATAGTTGTGCTGAATCTGTGAAAGCGCGTCAACTTGAATGTTCGAAAAAAACGCGTAGGAGTGAAACATACGCGATCAACAAGCCCAAGGTTGTACCTGTCCCTGTCAAGATGAAACCGACGCGTACTTCTTTCAGTGCTCGCGCCAGTCTAACAAACTTGTCGTATTTTTCGTAAAGGACGGGAATAAGGAGCATAAAGAGGGAAAGAAAGATGCTTCCAACGGCAACAAAGATGGCGAAGCCAGTGAGGCCCGCTGGGTTGAATCAATATGAGAAGGGCTGATATCAAGAGGTGGGAAACGACGAACAAGGTCCAATTTTCCATTTCGATTGAAAGCTGGCTACACTGGCAAAACAGGCCATGGCGAGAAAGTCGAGGAATATTTGAGCGCTGTGGAAAACAATGGTTGGTTTGGAGACGATCATCTAGGAAACGAAGAAACATTAGTTGGTATGAGATCCAAAAAGCTGGCGTATTATATGAACCCATAATGCCGAGACGAATAGCAAGGGGACAAGGAGGAGTAGAGCCAATTCTCCTGAAGAACCTGCCGCCATTGAAGACGGGCAAGAACCAACATATAGATTACGTAAAGGAGAGAAAACGCGAAGTGTGGAAGACCGATAGTGAAGGCAAGTACAAGGGGGCAGAGGGGGAGGTGTGGAAATGATAATAGCTGGATTGCGGGTGGTAGAGATGAACTCACATCATCATGAAGGGGGACCATGCCATGACCACTGCTTATTCCACCACCCATCTGAGCCGAACTCTTTGCAGGAGCGACCTTGTTAAAAAGGTCATTGATTTTGTCCATAAAGGCCATTGTGAGGCGAAGGATAGAGTTTGTACGATATAGATGGGATAAACGGGGTGTGGTTGAGATGGAGGTTTGAGTTTAAGAAGAATTGCGCTAACACCAAGACTGAACGACCTCCACTGATGCTGCACGTGCAGAGAGCATCCACTTGGTATATATATCATATCATATCATATCATATCATATTCACTTCAGAAAATAGCTCGAACTAACCCTCCTCCAATCGCAGCACCTTGCATCGCAATTATAAGCTTCAAATTCAACAGCAATAGGCGGTCAACTTACCAGCACCAAACCCAACACCACCCGCAGCAGAGTGTGCCATCTGGTAACAACGTCGATCAGCACAGCCATCCGTGTAACTCTGCTCCTGAGCGTACCGTATTTCCGAATTTGCCAAATTTACCCTTTTTCTGCTCCTGACCAGATTGCTCTTGTAATCCCACCGAGTTCACACCTCCACCAGGAGGCGGTGGTGCATCAGTGCCCTGGAACGCTGCTCCAAACTTTCTATAAGCAGGTTTCGGCGCCATAGCAGGAAGTGCCGCGTGAGCTTCTTCATCGAGTTTCTCAACGTAGCTCGCAGGGAACAATGCCTCCTTTCCATTCACCCTGCCCAGCCACCAATCCGCATTCGTTTCTTCAATAATCTCAATCACATCTCCAGCAGAGAAGCTGAGATCATTGCCTTCCTTTATTACCTGATAAATGCCCAAGTACAATATAGTTATATTTTGGTCAGACTCACTTGGCCCTTTTCATTGTAGGCCCACAGTGCGCGCGCCCTGATAGTAGGAGGTTGCTCTTGTTTTTCAAACGCTGGCGGTGGGGGCGGTGTGTTGACAGCACCGCGGGTGTTTCGATAGGGCGGCACTCCACGAGCAGCTGCGGCTGCGGGAACAGGCATGGCTACTGCCTGATTATTATTGACATTTGGCAGCCTGGATAAGATGGTTGATGCATCAGCGCTTGAAATGTAGTTGTGTTCGTTGAGAAATTGGATATTCTGCTCGACTTGAGCGACGATATGAGCTAAAAGAGCCGCGTTCTGTGGGTCTTGAGGAGCCATGATAGTGAAAGTCTAGGTTGAAACTCACCGCGGATGGGGTAAATACTCGTCGCGACCGTAGTTGATGCAACAGTGAATGACTCATCATATTACATAATATAACTCAATTAATGATTTGTTAAACCCTAACCTTAAACAAATGAGATGCCTTCAGCTACTTTGATCACCTCCGTTCCTACTCATGTTTCCACAGCAGAACATGTGGCTATCATAGCTTCAACTCCTTCATCGTTTGGAGATATTCCTCCAGTATTGAAACTAGAACAAAAAAATGTCGCTATAACTCTTGATCCTCCACTTTCAGGACTCACAGAACAAGATCTTGCAGATGGTACTCTCTTCGTACTCACAAGGTACCGTCATCCTGATCAACGGAACCGTGCAAACAATTGATTCACCATAAAGTGTTCTGGTGTTCATGTCCAACGCGAATCAACGCGGGTTCTCGATCGCCTACCCCTCTATAACACTGCACGCCATATCTCGCGCCGGGACGCGCCCGGCAATCTATTGCCAACTCGAACCCCCTCCTGGAGACACCATCCCAAATGGCCACACCAATGGTATTGAAAATGAAAACGATGAAGGATATACCGATTTGGAAGAACTCACTATAACCCCCCAAGATCCTGAATCTCGTTCGTTCCTCTCTTTTGTTTTCCCCCTCACCTGAACCACCCCACTAATTGACCCCCAGTTGAAACCATATTCGAAGCCTTGTCCCATTGTTCTGCTCTCCATCCTGACCAAAACCCCGGATCCGACGACGATCTTGACGACGACGCCTTCATCACCGATCCAAACGCCTTTGAAGTATTCACCGGAGACGGCGACCAGGAGCTCAGCGAAGTTGGGAGGGTGCGCAGCGATTTCACAAATAACAGCCGTTTCGCTCCATACTAGTCATTCACCCACCCCTTGCCTTATCCCGTATTTTTTTTTGTTTTTGCACCTAGGCTGCCCTCGATTACCTCGACTCGATCATTGAGGATCCACACAAACTTTTACCGGATGACACCCCAGCACACAAAATCGCAGACGGAAATGCGGACACTGAGAAAAGTTGATATCATTTGTCTATCTTTACAAGTGTAACATGAATGAATTGCAGAGCATGTAACCAATCAAGAAAAATCAAAAGTCATCATCCCTTTTTAAAACTAAAGAAATTTTGACCACCCAACGGGCTAGGGCTGCTGGGGCCCACCCCCGATCCAGAAGGCTGCCCAAAGTTTGGTAAAGGTCCCCAATCAAATGATGGCGGTGTTGCAGCTACGGCCTGAGCTGCCCCAGGACTTCTCTTCAACGGCACAGATCCATGTTTTTTCGGTGCCGCTCCAGCCCCTCGCCGTCCAGGTAACGGTGTTGAAGGGTTGAAATGATCTTCAGGCAACGTCCAGTCCGCGGGCAATGCAGCGGCAGCCTCATCCGAGGGCGGTGGTACGTTGGAGAACAAAGATTGCCCTGAGCTCGGCAATGAAAACATCCCTTTCGGTTTTTCAGGACTTTCTCCAAACGTCAAGGGTGGTAACGGGGCTTCTTCGGCTTTTTTATTGCTCAGAGGTTTTTGCCGCACAGCAAACAACGCCGTCTTCAGTCGTTGCGCGGATCGTTCAGCGTTAAGAGCAGCGGCAGTGGTAGCAGCAACGTCCGGCGTGACATTGTATGGTCTTCGCGATCCAGCATCTGGCAGTCGAGCATCCCTGGGAGGTGATTGGTCGGGTGGCGGTGCTGATTCTGACATCCTCAACGACTTCAGTCGCTCCTTGATGGCTGCAATTTCCGCAGTTTGTTGACGAATGGCGATGTCGATGTTGCGATACGTCCGACTAATGGTATCCAGTGATGGTGCACTAGGACCACTCATTAAACTCGACTCTAAGCAGATGATTCAATAACTTACTGTATGCCAGGGTGTCCAGATTTCACCTGGTTGAGCTTCTTCTTCGATGTTTTCATGTGGTTTTCAAGTTTCTC
>CEMH01204011.1:43953-54493 GCA_001179725.1 Macrocystidia cucumis | reverse complement strand
TTTTGATTTTACTTTTTCTATTTGCGCTATTTTATCATCCCGAGCAACTCGAGACATGGATTACTGACCAACCCCTCCCCCCCCTCAACTCTGCTCTATTTGTTTTGTCGCTTGCAGGTTCTCACCGGCGGCGCGGGATCCAGTTCAAACACGCCGACGATCAATACCAATTCTATAATTTCAAATTCGTCATCTTCGTCTTCGTCATTGGCACTTTCTTCGACTTCGCTTTCCGCGGTGAACCCGAATAAACCCCTTCCCCCTCTGAAAAACGCGGGAAACGGAAACATGAATGGGAACTCGAAGACAGCCACAAGCACGGGAACTGGGACGACAGGGATGATGAAGATGAATGGGAACGGAAACGGGCAAAACGGGAAGAGTACGCCGTTTTCGTCGACTTCTTCATTTTCGCGAGATGAGTATGGGAATGGGGATGGGGATGGAGGAAGGCAGGGTGGTGATAGTGACGGTGGTGGTGGAGGGGGAGAAGGGACTGTGCGAGGACATGAGCAGCGTCGTTCGCCGCGAAGGGCAGAACGAGAAGAGAGCGAAGCGACCGTTCGTGGTGGTGCGAATGGGTATCGGGATGAGGAAGGACAGGCAATGTACGATGGGGGGAGAGAATGGGGGATGAGGGAGTCTCCCAGGCAGAGAGGCCAGATGGCGCAGCAACAGCAACAACAACCGCAGCAGCAGCAGCAGCTCATGGGGTCGATTCCCCAACAACAGTTTGCACCACCACAACAAAGCCATAACTCGGATCTGATACCGCGTAAATCTGGCAGTTTCAGGACACCAAACGCACCTGTGAGAGGAAAACCTAGGATTTTCGCTGCTATGGAAGAGGAGGAAGAGCTCGCACGGAGTGAGGAACCGAATCAAATGCATCAGATACCTCTTGGTAATGTCGGTCTTGGCAATGGCGTGCCAATATCCGCCTCGAGGCCGGGTCAGCAGCCCCAAAAGCGACACATGACGAGGGAGAGCGAGCCTGCGATTACCGTGTATCCATCGCCGCCTGCTGAGACGGGTTTGGGGAGGAGGGGAACAGCGCTCGGTGTGGCAGGTGGTGATGGAGGTGGTAGGATGCAGCAACAAACCTTTTCGAACCGGCAACAGCAAAGTCAACAACCCCATCAGCATCAACAATTTTCTCGGCAACCGATGACCATGTTTCAGGGTCAATCGGGATCACAGCAGTCTCAGACTCAACAACGACCGCAGCGGGGATATCCTGCCAATATGAATAACAATGGGAACGTTGCGGTTGCAGAATTCGATAGGCCCGCTTTCCACTCCGCTGATGAAGGATTCGCCTCAAACTCTCCTTCACAAACGTTTCTACCACCATCATCACTCCATCAACAACCATATAATCAGCATCAACCATCCTACACGCCCACAACTCCCCACACCCCTTCGCAAAGACCGCTTGTACCTTCTGATTCGCCTGACCGCATGCTGATCGCCCAAAGACAACGGATCGAGTCCCCGCACGTTCCCTCGGTCCCGTCCTCTGTGAATGACGGATACACCCCTCAGACGCCCCAGACGCCCAGTCGGGGTGGGTTACTTAATGCTCTGCGTTCGCCTTCGTTGAGCCGCAACGCCCTTCGCGATGATGGACCCCAGCCGAAAACACCTCCACCGCGACCACAACCGCAACAACAGCCATCGCAGCAACTTCAACAGCAACAGCAACAGCAACAGAGACATTCGCCGTCGAAGAATTCGTTGAAGGGGACTGATGCGGTGGGTCGGGCCCATTCGCCGAACGCACATCGGGGGTTGTTGACGAAACCGAGGCCGACGACACCTGGAAAAACTCATGTTTTGAATGGGAGTGGAGGGAGTGTGAACGGAGTGAGCGCGACCTCCAATGGCGTAGATGGAGCGCGGATGAATGGATCGGGTAGCGAGGGTATTCCTATCCAGACGCAGAAGAGCTTGGTGGTGCCGACAGCGATTGGGGACGTTGGGAAAGGGGAGTTGAGGACATCTTTGATGATGTTGGATGATGATCCGTTTGCGAAGGTGGAAGGAGTGAGGCTGTTGAAGCCATCTGGGCAGGCGGCTGGCGCTGCAGTCGGAGTGCCCACATCATCGTCACCAACGCCTCCCACGCCACCACAGAAGGACATTAGACCCCAACAACAGATATCATCTCGACCTACGTCTCGGCCTGCGTCTTCTGTTTCAGGAGAAGTGGATGAAGCGAGCGTGGATGAAAAGGAGCAACGACCGGTTCGAGGACAACATCGGAGGGAGCAGGCGGATTCGGAACGGAACCATACGATGTCAGTTGTGTCATTGAAAACCGATGGCGATGAGCTCGTTCGGTCCAGTCGTGACGATGTTGAAACCGATGATCAGTCAAACGGGGGCGTTGACGACCGTCAAGCCGAAGAGGAAGCAGAGGGCGAGGTTGAAGCGGCAACTAACGGAACTGGAAGTGCGCATTCGACACCCGCAAAAGACTACCAAAGCGCACGCGCCCAACGTCGGGGCGGTCCCCTCGAGGCTCCGCCTGCCATCATCGCCGAACTCACGGCTCGTGAAGACCGACCTGCAGAACCTTTCCCCCTACCCCTTTTCCTTGGCGAGCCCACTCTTCTCGCTTCTCTTCTCTCTTATCTCACATTCTACGACTGGTGCGTCTTGGCAAGCGTTACGCGCGAGATTCGTTTCCTGCTCGTGCACACCCCTTCACTTCGCGAGACCATTCTGGAACGATATCTCAAGACGGTCGGATACGCCCGATGGTCATGGGATTCTCCTGAGCCCCTGTCCCTCTCTCTCAAGGATCTCCACGACTATATGCGGAACGTGTCGACGCCTACGTACGAGTATTCTCGTGTTGCGGATCTCTACATCCAGTCGTTGCTTGTGCATCCAGATCATCGGGATCAGGAGTTGATTGGGACGGTGCAAGCTTTAACGGCGTCAGCGCGGGCTTATACGAGAGTGGTGCTAAGATTGCGAGCACAGGCAGAGAAGGAGGCGAGCGTGCAGGCAGCTCAGGCGAGATTGAGGAACGGGAATGGAAAAGTACCTTCCAGAGCGTCCAGTCGGGCACCATCTCCGACGATGTCGATGTTCTCGCAATCAAATCGTAGCCATGGGCAGGCACACCAACAGCAGCAGCAGCAGCAACATCAGGTCACTGCGCGGCCACTCACTCCACAGAACGTGTTTAGATCCCCCCTTTTCCGCTTGCGAAGGGCGCCGTTGTTACGGGTCTTCGTACCTTCTCCAGATGGGGACTGGCTTTCTGATAGGAGTGTGCTAGAATGTGAAGCAGAGTGTCGAAAAGCTGGGGTGACGCCCTTGTTGAGAATGGGGGATGTTGTGTGGGACATGGCAGTCGGCGATGAAGGGAATGTAGGGCGGTTAGTATGGGACGGCAGTTACCTCATTGTGAGTTTCTTGTATTCTTTTATCCCGATCCCATGACACCTTCCCTTGCGTCGGCGTCGGCGATTGCTCGCTTCAACGCCCTAGCGATCATCCACTAACCCTTTCCCGTTTTTTTTTTGCCCTGTATAGGATCTGGATTTCACGTACACAACAACTGGGGACCTGCCAAAATACATGCCAACCCTTGCGTTCCCGCCTTCCTATTTCCACCGGGTAATACGTCCAGGTCCGACGACAGCGAACCCCGTTGCGCATATTGATATCAGCCCTTGGGGTGAAGAGATTGCAGTGAATCTACAACTTCTGCAAGACCGTGTGCGGACGGAGACGTGAGCCCTTTTCTTAATACTCCTTTTCTTTTCCCTTTCGGTTTCATTGATAAAATTTCCAACCCCCTTCGCCCAGGCCACAAGGGACTCATCACAATGTGATGCGGTGGATACACCGTTCATCTTTCACGATCCAGCCCCCCGCACGTGGTGGACGGTCATACAATCATGGCAGCGGACGTATCCCTATCCCCGGTTCTAACTTGTTTGTTGATCCAGGGTGGTATGGAACGATTGTGGTGGAGACAGAGGGGACGAACGAGTCGTTGGCTGATTTACAGGAGAGGTGTGGGCCCGGTGCGTTCCCTCCGCGTCCTCGTGGAGTTGCACGGCCAGGCGTGGCGAAAGATCCAGACGCGAAAAAGGTGTTCCGGGTTCTGAGAGAGAAGAGGTTAGTCTGTGACTCACAACACCGAAACCAACGTGTGGCTAATTGCTTCCTTTTCCTCCCACTAGCCGACCAGGAGAGATTTGGATTCGGACTGTTGGTGTTAAGGAGAGATTGTTATGAACGTGTTGTCCTTCTACTTGTTTTTTTTTTCCCTTCCATTTGGTTTTTGGTATGCCACGAATGGCTCCGCGGTCTCATAAGTTATTGCATCCCCGTGTTTTCGATCCCACTGTGCTTTTCACCTTTTTACATCCTAGATTTACACCTCATCACCCATCGGTCAGCATAGGGTACATTGTATCGCAGTTAATATCACAAGTACAGCATTTTCTGATGAAAAACAAAGCGAGAATTGATATGGTGAAAGTGGGAAATGTGACTCTATTTATACTTGGAAGGGTTACCATAAGCCTGTGGGTCTCCCCGACAAGCGACAACATCTATTCTTCGGAAATCCAATCTTCATCTTTTTCTTTCTCTTTTCTTCTCCTTCATACGCGCAAACACCCATGTCGGAGGGGAATGGAAACTCGGACGTCTTACTATCGCGTGTCGGTGGTCACGAACTTGAAAGTCTCGAGGGTGGACTGCTCTATGCCGTGCTCACCTACAGAGGCGATCTCGCTTCCTGGAATTGGGCTTTCTTCGTACCAAACCCGTCCATCTCTCCAATCGGCACATCCGGAACGGTATTTCACGTCGTCAACGACTCGGGGTCAGCAGGCGAGTGGAAATTTGAGGTGGAAGCCAAAGATATAGCCTCCTCGCCTTTGGTGGTGGCGATCGTCAGATTAGCGGATGTGGGGTTTTTGGGGGGTTATGAAGATGTGGTGGGCGTGGATAGTTTGTTGCCCATGTTCAAAACGGTGACGGTTCCCGATCCAACCTCGTTAACGGCTTCCGCGGGAGGGTCGTCATCGTCGACCACTGGTTCGGCGAGGAATGTACCCGAGTTTAGCTCAAGAACTTGGTTCCTGGACGCTATCTGCGTGCTACACGACTGCGGGGTTTTGAACTGCGACGACGTTTGGCTGTTGGAGCGGGAGATAAGGAGGTTCGCGTTCACTGCGATGGATCAGTATCTGGAGAATAAAGGTGCGTCTGATAGTTTGCTCTTCGCACCCATCCAGCGGGGTGATCCGCGACTTGCTGGGCGTTGACCAGTATTTCTTTTTGCTTTTTTACTTTCCAAGGTTGGACGGCTTTCAGGTCAGAACATTGTTCATGACATTTCCGGGTTCCCCCAACGGCGGCCGTCCAAGGATTCCCGACGGAAAAACGTCATCTTACTCCGAGCCTATCCCTTCCTTCCTCACCACCGTCGAGACCGATTGCCACGTCAAATAACGAGATCCGATTCTTCAATACACGCTATGAAATGGGTTCCACGAGCAGTTTTCGTATCTTTTGAGCATATTTAATCTAGTACCTTGTTTGATTTTCATCTTCCTCATGTGACTGAACAGCTAGGTTTCGTCGCGTCGCGTTCACCGTTCTCATGGGTCGTTCGTACATTTAACATTACGATGCGTTTGAATTTACCTTTTCTTGAACCTCCTCAGTCTTTGAAACCAGCGCTCCAAGAAAAAATAAAACAGGGTTTCCGGCTTCCGGGCCGCGTTACCGAGGGGCGATGACGACATCCACAGCGGATAGGAGGCGATTAGGAGGTGGCTAGAAACAACCTCCTCTTATTCTTCAAAGGTCGATAAACAGCGCATCGGAAGAGTGGTTATTCATGACACCGTTTTTCCGAAACGTTTCGCTTTTTTTTTTGCCATTTATCACTGAATTTTTTGTGACCTATAAAGAGTGGGAGATGTTTGCACGAACTTTAAGTTTGGCTCGGTACATCTTGTTTTCCCTCCCATTCATTTTTTCATCTCGACTGCCGAGTCTTCATTATGCTTTCTGTGTGCCTCGTCTTTCTTCAAATCCTGTCCCTCGCGATCTTCTCTTCCCTCGCCTTGGCGAGTCCTTTTCGAGGCTTCACGTTTCGAACGCGTCAAGCTTCGCTGGACAATACCGTTGACGTTTCAAGTGTCGACAAGCATTGGTGAGCCCTATTCTCCCCCCGCCTAGTTCAAATCACCCTAAATCAAGTTTGTAGTATTGTTGTCCCGCGGTACGTGGTCGCCATCACGCGGTGTGAAGCAAAAATTCGCTTACCCTGTCCGTGTTTTCCAGGGACGCCCACACAAATATTGGGGAAAGCGAACACCCTGGCGGGACGCAGACATTCTGCACCTCGGCGGCCCTTACTGCGCCTGGAGTGCAAGGTCAACTCCCTCTCAATTTCTGGAGAAATGTCGATTTCAAGGCTGGAACTGGGAAGAACGGGGGGAGATTCGCTCAACGTGAGACTCTCTTGGCATCTTACTAGGAAATCCACTGATCGCTTTGGCACAGTGACCGGCTGCATTAACGCAGGAAGTCTCGATCGTCTCAATCCTGGAGATGCTGGAGGTCAATACGATTCAAATGGCGGGCCTTCTCAAAGAGGCAATCCCGAGGGAAGTGTTTGCTTAGGGTATGTGTCGACTCTCTTTGCAATCACCCGCACGCCTCATGTGAACAATTTTCAGCTTCAAAACGTATATAGAGCTCTTGGAACCTGCTGGGCCCAGGGCTTGCATCAAGTGTTGTGACGATCCAGCTGACTGCCCATTGGGTATGGGTGAGTGATTCTCGTTCAATGGGATGATTCTTAAGCTGAGATTGATGCACTATTTCAGACACTGCTGGCTGTCCGAATGTTATACCTGGGAACTATTTCAACTGCACATAACGGAACGGTGATTCTTTCGTCAGCATTGTCTCCGGGGCGTTGGCTCTCTGATCACAAATCTTCAACCAATCACGGATCCTTCACGACGAGCGACATTATCAGCAAACCCTAATTCACATCACACTATCCTTTCACATTACGATGCTGCCCCTTGCAATGTCCATCCTTCACGCTACAAAATCAAATTAAATACTCAAAGGAATGGAACGTACATCGTATCTTTACATCTAATCAATAGCTATTAAATGCACATAGTTCTCAAAAAGCGCGAGTGGGTATGTCTTGTTGGCACAATTCTCAGGATGTGGCAACCAAAGGATTTCCATTGACCACCTGTCTCCGCAACCGGCGCCCTTTCTCTCACCATCCGTGATTCTTCTTCTCATGCTACTGTATCTGTCGTGCATCCCCCATACCTTTACCACTAGGGCATGGGTTATAAAATGACAACATGAACGGTTCTGTGCAATCTCCGCACCCATGGGGTTCATAACCGTCCTAGCGTTCGCTGTATTCGCATTTCTCCTCCGGTCGTTGATTCCTCGCCGGAAGCCATCGACATTACCTCTACCACCTGGACCGCCTGGATATCCTATCATCGGTTGTACTGATATACCAACCAAGAAACCATGGCTGACCTATGCAGAATGGGCGAAAGTCTACGGTATCATTTCTAACTGCTCATCAGTGTGTGTCCAACCAGTATTTTTCATTGACGAGCAAAAAAAAAAAATTCTACAGGAAATATCATGTACTTTGAATTCCTCGGCCAACCCTTCCTGATACTGTCTTCCGCGGAGAGGATTTCTGATATTTTCGACAAACGGTCTTCGAAGTACTCCAGTAGAGTGCCTATGCCGATGATCCGCGACTTGTAAGTCATTATCCATTTTGTCTCTTCCGCCAACTTTGGTGGTATTGTCGAAAACCAATTAAAGACGTGTGATCTTTTTCTTTTTCTATTGGATGGAAAAAGGATGGGATGGACGTTCAATTTCGCTTTTCAACCCTATGGCTTGTTTTGGAGGAGGCACCGACGATTGTTTCATGAACATTTCAACATCGGCGTCGTCGATCGATACTTGGACATCCACACAGACGAGACGAATATGTTGCTCGCTCGTATGCTTGACTCACCGCAAGATTACGTCTGGAATCTTCGAAGGCACGTTACCTCTACTTTGATTCCTTGGGGGGGGCGGCATCTGCCCATGACCTATGAAACATAACTACCAATTATATCACTGACACGCACCGGTGTTGGCTCTTTTCTTTCTTCAGAATGTTCGGCGGTACCATCATGAGAATCACCTACGGTGCCAAAGTCACTACCACCAACGACGTCGTCCTCCGTGCGGCCGAGGAAGCGTTGAGAGGTCTCAATGTGGCCTTCAACCCTGGGACGTTTTGGGTCGATTTCCTACCTGCGATGAAATACATCCCGAGCTGGTTCCCTGGCGCCTATTTCCAAAGGTTCGCTGACCACCAGAGACATCTGAACGACGTCGTGGTTGAAAAACCATTCGCCGAGGTTCAGGAACGATTGGTGAGAACTCGAGTTGGCGGAGCTTCTTTTTCTCTTGAGGGGTTCTCGTTTTTTCGCGGGAACTGATGGTGGTGACCCGAACTTTAGAAAGCGGGGACTGCACAACCTTCGGTAGCTGCGTCTCTGATTGAGAAACTGCCATCAGATAAGGAAGGAGATGAATATGACAAGGAAGAGCTCATCGCGAAGAACGTTTCAGCAGTGGCTTATGTTGGTCAGCAGTGTTTGTTGCCCTTACCGTATACTTCCCTAACGATTAGCAGGTGGTGCTGATACGGTCAGCATTTACCTGGCACTCCCGTTTATTGTGGCTTATATCAGAAATTCGTTCAGACGGTTTCGGCGGTTCAGACGTTCCTTTTGGCCATGGTCATGCATCCGGAATGCCAAGCAAATGCTCGCGCTGAGCTTGACGCTGTCGTCGGAACGAGGCGACTGCCAACTTTCGAAGATCGGCCACTTCTTCCCTATATCGACGCCGTCATGAAGGAATCCATGAGATGGCAACCAGTAACAAATTTAGGTGAACGAGTCCTCACTTTTCCAGGTTCATTACAAGAGGCTAAAGTTTTCGGTGTAAAGCGGTGCCTCATTGTACTGTGGAAGATGACGAATATGATGGATATTTCATCCCCAAAGGCACGATCGTCATGGGAAATGCTTGGTCTGTAGCTTGTTGAAGATTGACCTGCTTTTCGTTGCTGATCGACCAAAAATTGCATAGGATGCTCCTTCATGACCCGGTCGTATATCCCGATCCAGAAGCTTTCAAGCCCGAACGGTGGTTGAAGAATGGCAAATTAGATCCAAGTGTCCCGGGACCTGAGACGGCAGCATTTGGATTCGGACGAAGGTGCGATAAAGGCAGAACGTTGCACCCCACCTTTCCTCCACTGACAGCTAGCCGGTGTCACTCGGCATCGGAAATTCGCGATCAGGATCTGTCCCGGTCGTCACCTGAGCAATAACTCGATGTTCAGTCTTGTTGCTTCGCTCCTTTCGACTTTTGACATTACCCAAGCGAAGGACGAAAACGGGGTACCTATCTCTGTGGGAGTTGACATGAGCGACGGCTTGCTTTCGTATGTTCAAACTTGTCCTTTTTGGTACGAAGAGCTGAAGTACCAATTGCAACGCACAGGGCACCGTTGCCGTTCCCATGTGACATCAAACCTCGATCTCAAGATGCCGTTTCGTTAATCAGAGATGCTGTTGAGGAGAGTTTGTAAGGGCGTGATGCTGCGGAGTTTGTGAACGCGCACAGATAAGCATGGGGTTTCCCTTTCGTTGACTAGCGTGTCAAACTGTTTCTCTATATCACCTCCCGTAAATCTGATTTTATCAAAATGTGTTAGGAGGTGAGTACTGGCTTGCGTTCAGAGGAAGTCCGATCAAGCTCAGTGATGATATACGATCAATATTGTCGGATACGGTCTGAAAAACGTTCGAACTTGCAATTTTCCAGCCGAAAAACGGGAGAAATATCTAACAACCACCTTTTAGGTTTCAATGCGCAGTGCAATGATCCAGAAACGGAGCGGTAAAGCCTGTTAAACCAACGTTATACGCGACCCTCAACCGACTCGGCCTGTCACCGAAGGAGCTGTCTACGCTTGGCGAAAGGACTGTATCCACAAGCAAAGGCGCAGCCAAGCCACAGCTAGGGACGTGATTAGCAAACGTATCCTGTCTCAACAGTTACCAGTTACCAGTTTAGAGCCGTATTAGGGAGATGGAGAGAGACTGTAAAGATCCTCCAGTTGGCGGGCTAAAACCGAGTCCTAGAAACGAAATAACTGGTTACCTGTGCGCAAGCAGTGATGGGGAGATGAAAGAAAGAAGTGGGGGCCAAGTAAACTAGCGAGGCAGGACTGTACTTCGGAATCGTTGTCTTTGTTTCAAGGAAAGAGGGTGTGTAACGCCGTCACGCGACGCGTGACATTTAACAAGACGCAATTGCCCTGGCGACCTACATAAATGATTGCATCTTCAGGGTTTGCTCATGTCAAAACAGAAGAGCAAGAGAGCGCTGAGCGCGCTGCAGTGCGAAACCTATGAGTATCAAA
>CEMH01204011.1:13508-27839 GCA_001179725.1 Macrocystidia cucumis | reverse complement strand
GTCATATTTATGGCACAACCTTGCACTGAAACGCCCCACATCATTCTCCTCGCCGCATTGGATCGAAGGGAAAGAGCACCAACACGCGAGGAGCACTATCGGAGCTGCATCAGCAGGTCATTGGATGACCTGTCGATGCCCAACCCCGCCGCCGCAGCCCCTTTTGTCCACGCCCCTTCTCCGGCTGCCCTCCGCCGGTCTTCGTGGCTATAAAAGTGCGTGAGTAAACAGCACCGAAAAGTTGCGACCGCCTTGCCTTTCATTCTTCCGCCATGGTGCAGACTGTACTCAGCTGTTCTCTCGTTGTTTTACTGGCTGCGACTGCTCTGCAAGTATCTGGCCAAACTGCTAAGAAACAATGCAGATCCCAGCCCCGGGATAGTGACTTTCCGGTAGCGAAAGATTGGGCAAGTTTGAACCATACGGTTGGAGGTCGACTTTTCGTCGCCGTTCCATCAGCTAAATTCTGCCCCACAACCGATTCTTGCGATCCGCGTTTTTGGACGAACGCTTTGTTCAGAGAGGTAAACCCAGGTTCGATGCTTGAAGTAAGTTTCTTCAAATGCAGCTCTTTGTCGCGCTCTAAAAATTGTTTTCTCTAGTATAACTGGGAGCAGGTACCCGATTTCGCTTCTGAGGTTCCGAACTGCCCTCTGACCATGTTGCCAGGACTACGATTCCCAACCGCCTTCAGTCTGCATCCGGGGTTCGAATAGCACACCATGTGGACAGGGCAATGTCCCTCTCTATGCTGTGAAGGCTCAATCTGTCAGCGATGTTCAGGTACGCTCACATGTCACTTTTTTCTAACATGCCACGACCGACATCGCCTTTCAGGCTGCTGTGAAATTCGCCAATTCCCGCAACCTCCGACTTTCGGTAAAAGCATCAGGGCACGACTACCTCGGACGTTCCACTGCGAAGAACTCTCTCCTCATATATACCCATGACCTGAACAACCTCACTTTTGTTGACGAGTTCAAGGTCGCGGGAAAGAACAAAGGCTCGGCGGTCATTGCCGGGAGTGGTGTCCCTTTGAATCAGATATATCATGCCGGAATTGCGGCAGGAAAAATATTTGTAGGTGGCACGGCGGCAACTGTAGTTGCAGGTGGAGGATACATCCAAGGGGCAGGACACTCCGCGCTTTCCCCTTTACTCGGGCTAGCTGCAGATAACGCGTTGGGTCCGTGTGCCTATTTCGCTGATGCCAAGCTCGAAGGCTAACTTCTTGGCCTGATGAAGAATTTAAGATTGTGGTGGCAAATGGCACCCTCCTCACGGCGAATGAGGCCCAAAACTCTGATCGTACGTGTCTCACAAAAATCTTTCGAGATTAATTTTGACGTTTGGCACGATTTTTTGCTCACAACAGTCTTCTGGGCATTGCGAGGCGGCGGCTCCGGAAGCTGGGGTGTCATCATTTCAGTCACCCTCAAAACATTCCCTACAATCACCGTCGTCTACTCAACGACGGTCTTCCAAACAAACTCGAGCGAACAAGCTGGGGCTGTCGCTGCTGTTCACGCGAAACACATCTTTGATTGGGACCACATCCGTCCTGGCCAGTATTTCTATCTGTTTAACTCCCCTCAAGGTCCTGTCGTGTCGATTTCAACTTTTTTCCCCAATGTCACCCAAACACAGGCCGTGGCGGCGTACCAACCTTTCCTTTCGGATATTCAAGCCCTTGGCATACAGTATCAACAAGAATATAACGTCACGACCGCCCAGGAAGCGTTGTTCCAGAGCGATGATATATTGACGGACAACGTGGTGGTAGGATCCAGATTCTTCTCCGATGCAGTCTACCGAAACTCTGCGAAAGAGATCGGGAAGATGCACACAGATTTGTTCAATGGGGGTGCCGCCGCGTAAGTTGTGTTTATCACTCGTTTTTTGGTTTGTAGACGCTCACGCGGTGCTACAATAGCGTGCTCACTAATCTCGTCGCCGGAGGTAAAAAATTTCCCTGTGCACCAGTATTGACTTTTGGTCTAATGTTCACACTTTCAATGTTCGCAGGGAAAGTTGCGCAAAATGCAAATATCAATTCCGCCGTGACGCCCGCATGGAGAAAGGCAAAGACGCACGTAAGCTCCCGCCCTTACTTTCGTCATCCCGCCACCATAGCAACATTCATGCTGAAACCTCGTCTATACTTAGATGATTGCTGTCAATCAATGGACTGATGCAGACACCATCGAACACATCTCCATTCTCCGCAAACTATTCCAAACTAGCCAAGTAGCCCTTTTGGAGAAAATCGCTGGGGGTAACAGTGGTTCGTATTCGAACGAGGGAGATGTCTTCGAGCCGGCGTTTCAAACGACCTATTTTGGTCCGAATTACGCGCGTTTGTCGGAGGTGAAGAAGAAGTATGATCCGAAGGATTTGTTCATTGTCCCCGTGGGGGTGGGGAGCGAGAGATGGGATGCCCAGGGGCTGTGTAGAGTTGGATAAACCTCTGCATAGCTATTCTTGTCAAATTCTCTTTGTGTAACGTTAATACTCTGAAGACATAATGCCGCCCCACTTTCTGCCCCCTGACAAAACTTGCACAAGCACTCCAGCCTGTTACTCGAATGGCGAACTTCTCATGGGAGGCACTGCTTCACAACCTCCGCAAAGATAGATACCTCTTTGCCAGCACCAATAGCTACCACCGGCGACAAGGAAACCTGGCCCTTGAAACGCTCTGCTTTGTTCGAGAAGTCGTATTGAACACAAAGTGGATCCTGAGATTGAGAACGCGACCTGTTCCGTCGCAAGTGTGCACGCATATTGTCTTAGATTAGAGCCACGGTCTAGGGTAAACCATTAGCACAGCTATTCTTACCGAACTTTCTTTATGTGGAATCAATCCTGTGAAGGCCTAACACCGAATTTTGGGAATCCCATCGTTTTTCTCACCCCTGATAGAACTGGTGCAAATAATGGCAGCATGATGACGCGGAAGGCGGCGTTGTCGCGTCCGAGCACTCAATGTTCGATACTCGTCCTTTTTTTCAGCAGGTCTGACTGAGCGTTATACCTCGTCGGTTTTTAGCCATGCTACGTGGGCGTTTACGCCCTTTAATTCGCTCTCATGTCGTATCGCATCATCCGAGGCTCGTATCAACAACAATACATTCACCCACCTCCCAAGAGATTACATTGCAAGGCAGCGCGCCAATTCACAGAAGCTACATCTTCTTGCACTCCACTATTCGCCCGACAGACCTTCCTGCGAAGTACTCAACGCCGATACAACGCGCGCTCCAGCTCCGTGTGCTGAAATGGGGAGGGGTTGTCAACTTCTCATGGTTTCCTTCGCCAACCACTCCCTCCACTTCCAATATCCGTGAAAACATCCAATCAGCCACAGCATTCTCAAACCCCGCTGGTCGTCTTGAAATTCCCGAGGTCACATTGGAGAACATAGATGATATAGACGCATTGTTGCAGGAGCATTGTTTGAAGCTCGGCCGATCGCCACACTCGCCCTTGCCCTCGCCCTCGCATTCACCACCATTACCACTCGAACTGTCATCAGCTACCAACGCGCCGGAACTCATTGACTTCTACGTATGCACACATATGGCTCGGGATTGCCGATGTGGAAGTCTTGGAACCCAAGTAGCCGAAGCGTTGCGAGCAGAAGTGGATCAGCGGCGGGGAATGAAACACGAATCAGACCACATGCAAGGACTGCTGTCTTCTATCCGGGTTGGAGAAGTAGCACATGTCGGTGGACATAAGTGAGCTTCCCATCTCAGCACCTCACTGTACTGGGCGTTTCCGTCTGAACGGAAACTGTCAGGTATGCTGCGAACGTCCTCGTCTACCCGCATGGAGAATGGTGAGTTCCACATTTCGCGTTGGTTGGGGCGCTGAGTAAATCATGATACCATGAGGTTTGGCTTGATAACTCCGGAAGATGTACCACGCGTCCTGGACGCTGTACTCGCCCGGCGACCCGCTCCGATCTCACGCGACGTGCTGCCGTTACTCCCGAAGAACTGGCGGGGAAGAATGGGGCTGTCAAAAACAGAGCAATTAGAGTTGTACGACAGAGGCGTAGGAACAAATTCTTGAAGACGGACACAAACTGTGTTGGCCAACGCAATATGTTTCTCCATGCTATCCAGTGTTTCGTGCCAGACCAGGGGATCTACCATATTTTGGCATGATCCTCCGCCTGTCGATCTCCCTGTTGACCCTTGCATTCGCATACGTGACTGAAGCCTGTTTGGTTCGCTTAGGGTATGCGGAATGAGGCTCGTGTTCTCGACTCATAAGCGAGAAGATGTTGATGTCAATCCCCGTACCCTGCACAACGATCACCGACGTATCGATGCGTGAACCAACGAAACGGTTGTTTCCCTCCACGAAGGATACTCGAACGGTTCTCAAGTGAACATGCTGTCATCCCACAACCAGGCTGTGTCGAGATCTTGCCGGCGTAACGCTTCACTTTACAATCACCTGCAGCCTATCTCTCGTTGACCATCGTACATCAGCGTTTCCGCTCGCAAGATCAAGGGGGCTTCCTTCGTTTGCGCAATCTAGCTCGCCAAGCTGTTGATTTCCGTGAAGGTCTCCCTTTGAACCTGGTCGTGACGGCGTCTTGTGAATGTCGCATGCGATACAACCATCGCGTATGGCGTTTGTTCACATCAAATTCTTCCTCGACGCTACTGCTGCTAATGATCCTGCGCTTATCATGATCGCTCTTGTGGTTAACCCTTTTCGTATCTTTGGTAGAGGTTGGACTCTATAAGTAGGCCGAGAATTTGTTGTCGAAACTTCACCTTCACAGAAGTCCTCAGTCTTTTCCCTTCTCAAACGAAATCCATCTACTATAACATGTTTTCCTTCAAGGCCATCGTTGTTTCTATTGCGGCTCTCGTCGTTGGCGTTCAAGCTGAGCGCCACACAGTCCACTTCGACAACAGGTGAGCACCTTTGCTAGATGCTCGCCGTCACAATTACTGAAGGCTGTACTGGAAACGTAGATGCGGTTTTGGAACGGTAAGCAAGACATCGCAATCAGCCACTGCCAAGTCGACCTCATGTGCCGTTTCATAGCCTACTCTCATTCAAGGAGGGAGGGTTCTTTCCACCGGTGGTGACTACACCCACAACGGGCCATTGGAAGCCACCATTGCCTACCTACAAACCGGCGGTTGTGGCTTCAACGGAGAGGGCTGCACGCTCGTTGAACTCACTTTGAAGAACGGGTGGTCCAGCGCGGATATCTCCCTCATTTCACCGTTAGTTTCCATGGGACGAACCAAAGCAGAGACATGACGCTGACATTTTATCCAACGACAGGTTGAGATACTCGGTGACCTCAGGCTTTGGGTGAGAATAGTCTATGTCCCCCAGTCCGCAATCGGGTAACAACTGATGATTTGTAGATACTACAATGGATGCGACGGAGCTGGCACCAACTGTGAGTTGTTCCGCCTCCTCTTCACAAATCACCTTTTGACTGTGTCCATCATCTGCTCAGGTGACCACGTGAACTGCCCAGCCGCTTTCCGTCAACCTTGGGACAACTGGGTCCAAGTTGGTTGCCCTGCCAATGACGTGAGATCCTTCCGTGTTTGTTTTTCCCCTGTTTTTCTAATATTTCTACTTCAAATGACAGGTCAACCTCGCCATTACCTTCTGCTGATTGGAAATTATGGAACAAACTCAAAGCTAATTGTACAATCTATTAGAGAAATTCGCAATCAAACTCGTTTAAAGTTCTCGATTCCCGTATACCCACACTCTTGGTCCGAAAGTCATGAGGCGGACAGGCGAAAGAACGATCATTAAGGACACCAAAGATTGTTTTATTCAAGCTTTGCACGCGTTTATTCTTCCACGAGACGATGGTGATACTGACGTCTGAAGTCGCTGTTCACTTCGCTTGTGAAACGAATCTGTGATATGACTCGATCACTTCCCTCGCGATCCTCATCATGAATGGCCAACGCATAAGGGTAGACACAGGGTCGTTCAAAGATGGCACCCATAACGGTCTTTTGAGTCTGGAATACGCTTCTTCGCTCTTTGCAAAGTGTGTGATGGATCGGACCCAAAGCCGATGTCGGGATTGGCCTTCATAAACTCGCGTAAACCCATTGAATCACTTCAAACCCTCTCAAGACTACAGAATTTGGAAGACTTATGCATTCGCAGGGAACAGATATTTCGAAAGTTGATTTGATGTTCATCTTTCTTTGCAGTCCGCAGTTGGAAAAATCCCGGCTGTGAAATTCCATTTCGAGAGGCCTGTCCAATGCCGAGTCGCTGTCACAGCCTCTCAAAGTTTTCAGCTGGGGATCGAAATCCAGTCCGGCTCAACTTCCTTCCGTCAATCCGTGCTCTTCGTAAACCGTTCCATCGATTCGTTACCCCGCCCAAATAAGGATTCCAGGTTAAGTTCTGTGCTTACCTGAACATCCGAGCCCAAACGCCGAAGACCCAAGGTATTGCATCATGATCACAAAATTAAGCAACAAAGTGGATGAGTAACTTGGAACGCGGGGATCGGGCACGCTGACAAACGAGGGGTTTTTACGACATGATCGTTGAGAGATGGGGCGTTAAGAGTAAATGCGTTGATGATGGGCGAACAGCTCACGCGGAGCTTGTCAATTGTCGCTACATTGTCGGTAGTCGAGTGTCATAAGCCTTGTCTTGTATCGAAGCGTATTGATGCTACTTCGCTTGATGCTTTGATTTTTGCTCATCTTTTGGACGTCCATGACGACATATTGGAGAGTTGATTTTGGTGAGGGTGATCATGACGCTCATCAATAAAAGATGTTGATGAGGAGACGAGATGTATTGGTTGCTTCGCTTCTCCGTCCGCAGCCGAGCCAGGGCAGTGCCGGTGTGTAAGTCACTCTAGGGGGTAGCAATGTTCAACTTAGAGGCTTTTGACATTAGCGCCACTCAATCAAGATTTGCTGGTGATTCCTTCCGCAAGGTGCAGGCAGTATTGAGGCTCCACATTGCGCGGCTAAACGAGGGTTCATACTGAGAGGAAAAGAGCCAGAGCGTTTGGCAAACCGGAGATGAGAATAAGGAACCTAGGGAAATGACGTTTCAATTCGGCCATTGGGCGGCGCGGAAGACAAGCGAAACAAATGATAACCAAATTGTTGGAGACAACGACAACGAACGCTTAAACCACGAACGTGTCTGCCCAGTGTCGAACTACTCCGGCACCCCTTCTATCGTCTGCGATTTTCATGTTCTGACACACGATGGCAGTGTGTGCGCTCCGCACGCCAAGAATGTAAGCAATCTCCTTGTGAAATGCAAGCTGGTTCAAAGACGCCGCCATTCGTTCCTGAAGAGGGGACAGTACGGGTTGTCCACTGAGCCTAGGTGAGGCGCTGCCCTCCGATTGTGGTGGTGGTGTTGACGTGGATGGTGGGAGTGATGAGGACGAGGGAACGAGGTCGCTTTCCTCCTCATCCTCTAACTGCGCCAGGACGTGAATGAGCTGCTCCTTCGCTGGCGCGTCTTTCTCGAGGAGCTGAATCCGGCGCCTGGATGACAACGCGGTCGCGGAGAAAGCCGCAACGCCGATGGGTACCCCAACTGGCAGTAGAATTGGTAAACTCATGTAAACGAGCTGCACAGGGGTCAACTGTAGCTCGAACGTTCATATCTCTCGGGGACGTACCACGTTCATAGGAAAGCCAAATTTGAGGAAAGGAGGAAGGAGATGTGCTGGGTCGTGAGTTTCAAGCCACTTTTTGGTGAAGAAGCGAGGCGGAGGCGGAGGCGTAGATGGCAAAGTGTAGTCCTCTATAAGGGGTTCGTAGTCTGTCGAGAAATGTCTAAAAGACATACAGTCAAAGCTAACACGAATTGCCTCAGTTGACGCACCCTTCCACACCGCTTGTCAGATAGTTTGCAAACGGGTCCGAGGTCGATATTGACGCTGTAACGTATGGTACTGCTTGATCTTCCACCCTACGTCAAGTTTAAGCGGATGAGGGAGGAAATAGCCAACTGAAACACAACTCCTCACGCGTTTGAGTAGATCCGGAGGTGTTGAAATAGGGCAAGACCTTTGTAGAAAACGTTCCCTTCCAGGTCAAACTGTCAGGAAATACAATTCAGAGATTCGGGGACTTTGGGCACGTACTAGGGTCGGCCATAACTTCAAGCAAACGTCGGTCCCTTTTCCCCCATTTATCAACACAGAAAAGCTGCTCTCCAGTTCGCGAGAGAAGGCGAGGGCCAAAAGTGGTTGTAACGGCTGATGCAATGGTTTCGTATTTCGGCAACCCAAGATGTGGAGTGGCGAAGGTATTGAAGTTAACAGGTGCAACCGCATCGAAGAAACCGCGATGATACAGAATCCTGCAAAGCCCAAATTAGTTTTTATCACCAAGACCCAAGAAATGCCAAAGACACTCGCCCGATAACATATCGACCGATGAGCCCCCCAAGGCTGAATCCTGTGATTGACACTTTTGTCACAGTCGTCCCAGCTTCCTGAAGCAACGCCACCTCATCAACGACCTATTTCAAAATGCAAGTCGACATCTAGGAGAACCTAAGGAGTGATACAGTGTCAAACTCACCTCTTGGGCAACACGCTCGCCTCCCCAATCAATTCCGTCGTATGTGGAGTTGCTACTGTTCGTTTTCGCGATTAACACGTGGAGCGGTGGAGCGTCACTTTCATTTGGCTTGGACAGGATAACTCTCTCAAGTTCTTTGAGGTGACTCCCTTCACCATTTATTCCGTGTATAAGGACCAAAAGGTGTGCAGTGGGTGATGATGACATGCTAGGTGGAGTGAAGCCGACATGAGTTTGTTACAAAAAGGTAAACACATGCCTAAGGTAGCATGCCGCTATCTTTGCGACGGCGTTTACCCTGGCCTGAGGTACCAGCAGCCCGAGTCAGGGTCCTCGCAAAGTTTGTTTTCAACCTGGCTTGTTTTCTGTCAGCCACTATGACTTCAACACACAGCTGTTGTCAGCGCCGTTCTCTTCAAGCCAACATACTGGGCCGTTCACAGAAGGCATCTGCCTCTAGCCAAGTCCATGAAATTCGAAAGGGATAAGCGCGCCCTCAAACTTGAATTTTTCTCTCAAGCTCCAATCGATTCGATTCGCCAATTCAACCCTTGCAAACGATTCACGTTCGTGTTCTTAGTTCATAGCTCGCAATTAATAACTAATTTCACCCCTCCATGGATACTAGGAACAAGTTGTCGCCGACCAAAGTGGACAGCCAGTTGGTGTGGTTTGACGAAGCTTTACCTGTGTGCAGCGAACCAGATAATCTGTTTCCAACTCGTTGTGAAAACATCCAGTGGATCCTTTGGCTAGTTGCAGCGCTCCTTGATTGTGTTGTGATCAATCCTTATCGAGTTTCTGCGAGGACCTTCCCACTGTCAGTGAGGTGCATTCCCAGCAAATTATCCGACAGGTCAGAAATATCTGCAGCACCCTTTAGGATAGCGTCACAGGTGATGCCGAGGCGTTCACCGATTTTCCAGCCATTGTCAAACTTGCAACTGAATCAGGCCTTCGAAATATATGTATGTGTTATGCTCGACCTGATGTAATACAGTCCATCACTCAACTCCGTTCCGTTTCAAGGGTTCTCACTCCTAAGCGTTGAGCCGCAGTAGGTTCCCAAAGTCCTCGGTTTCCCTCGAATCTTGTTATAAACATCACTAGCGTGTAAATTTCCACTCTTCTCACGCACGGCGGATGCCTTCCCTGCTGCTAGTCTCCAACCCTCTTTGGTCATGTCTCCGGCGAAGACCATAAGTTGCAACCAACCCCGTCTTCAAATGGGATTTCAACCCCAGTCACGCGTGCAAGGGCAGTGCCTCTCCTCTCCGTCTCTGGAGAGGTGCCTTCGTTGATCAGAATGATATCCGGCCCATCACGATCACAATCATCGTCCGAAGGAGTTAGGTGATCATGATCATCTTCATGGTTGTTCGGATCTTGCTTTGTTCAATGGTGCCGTGATTGATTGTCGCCTCCAGTCATCTTGATTCCTGCTTCAGATCGTGACTGCGAACTTGCTTCCAAAAGTGGTTCCCTTCGTACATCGATCCAAACATCGATCTGTCATACGTCATCTTGAAACGACCGTCGTTCCCGATTCTTCGAATTCCGCTTCGCTCTGCTAAATCGGTGCGTGGACAGGATCATTTACGCTACGAATAGGATCAGGACGGTGAGTATTTGCAAACACATTGATAATACCCTCCTGGCTTCTCATTTGATCCCGCAGCATGATTGCGCCCTCTTTGCGAGAATTTGAAGGTCGTGTAATTAACTACAATCATCAGACGTGGAGCGCTGAGCTGAGCTGATCCTCAAATGATATACTCTGCGGGCCCTGTGATCAAAAAATATACCTGGATTCGACAGAATTCTTGAGGCTGATGTATCGAAACGCTTGGAAGATTTCAACGTCTACCATCACACAAAATCCACGCTATTTCGCCCTCGACCCGGACGAAACCTGGCTGACTACACTTCCGCTCAAGGTTCGGACCATTTGTCGGCTAAATTCGCTGCATGGATGCTATATTCCGCGTACACCGCTCGCGAGGGTCTATCGCCTCTAAAATGATCCCACTCAAAGACGAGTAGAGTAGAGTTTTGATTGCCTAAGAGAGAATCTATCCCCAAGAAGCTTGTCGGAGCCAGGCCTTCGGCAGTGACACACTTTAAGATGATTTGTAAAGTCCCTGATAGCACTCAGCAGAAGCCGCTTAGCAATCGTACCCGAACTGTCACCTACCCCGCTCTCACCTTGCAAATCACCCAGCCATACTAAGTCATCATAACTCGCCGAAAAAAGCATTCAAATTTCGTCTGCTGACCTGGTTTTCAACCACATCCCAATTTACTGAGCCGGCATCACTTGAGTTTCCCATCGCACTTTATCTCATCGCTCAAACGATCAAACCTGGTCCTGAGAATCGCTAACTCTAGATGTCGAATTCCACTGTGAGCTCTGTGATACAGGTGGAAGGTTTGATGTAAGAACGACCTTCGATTTCTCATGATCCAATGTTCTTGTGATCGTTTGCTAGAACCCTGATCCAGTTTTCACCTTCAGAACGGAAGAACCCAACTTAGGAGGGGAGGATGCGAAGCTGACATTGACAAATCAGAAGGAAAACGTGTCCGGGGATGGAGCACAGGACACGGAAAACAACCTTGATCAAGCCATCCTGCAAAGGCAAAGCGCAATTTCGCTCTATCAACACAAGGAAAGTTGTGAACTGATCACCTCCATGCCGTATTCTAGGAATGAGCTCGAAGTAACCGCCCAGACGACAGACGTGCCATTCTCCATTGACACTATCGAAGAGTGAGTCAGTCGACAAGCACTCACCCTACTTTCCGGATTGAGTATGCGCCAGAGCCCGATCGCTGATAACTTGTTGTGTGTGTAGAGTATGGACAACAAAACTGCCTGCGTACGACGTGTTATCATGGCCGGACTGTTGCCAGCACTGACAACAATCCAGCAATAGCGAATTTTTTGAAAGGGGCAGGAGGGAAGATGCTTCCGTTGGCGTGGCAAGCAGTCCAGGAGACCCCAGAGTCAAACGACCCACAAAATGATTTCAAGACTGAAACCACGAGATGTTCAACTCCTCCAATATCGGCTAGCTTGGTTACATACCAGTAGATGTGTTGGCGTCTAATGTCTTCAAACTGTACCTCGTCTCCACTGATAGGGAAAATTATCGCATCCTTGACACAAGATTTCAGGCCAGTGTTTCAGTCGTTCGCAAAGGAAGGCACCCCAGGGCAACTTCTGCACATCACTTCAATGTAAAAAGTACGACCTTGGTCCCTAGCGTTGAATTGGCAAAAGAGATGATAAGCGCTTCGGCAGCATCGTGATCAACACACCCCTGTTTAAATGCAAGGCACGACGGGGATTGAGCAGCATGGCAAGGAACAGAAGAGGCACCCACAGCACTCCGAAAATTACGCAAGGTTGAGCCACAAACAGAGAATGATGTTTATCGCCTGCCTCCAACGAGCCATCGCTGGCCGTTTCACTTTGCCAGGGTCACTTCTCGACGGGAAAAATCAATCAGCGGCGGAAGATGGTGTGAGCACGATTCGAACTTCTTGGAGATATGTGCGCAAGGAATGGGAAAGGCTGTACGCTTCACATGTGAAGCCATTTGTGATTCTGTGGGGATGATGAAACAGCCGAGCGGCAGCCTCGCAGTCGTTGACGAGATCTTTTTGTGATTATTGAATTCACAAGCTTTCTGGCGGCGACTTTTCCCGACGATCAACGTGATACCGTTGAAGTCTTCTAGTCCAGTAAGTGCGTTCCAGAGTGAGTAGACAAACGATTGACGGTGCTCCTATGATCAGAAAACAAGATGGTGGGTACCAGACTGTTGCCCTGGGCTCCGCTCCGCAATGGATGTGATGAATGACGACGGAATTGATGTGGCCGAGGGGGGTGGATGTATGTATTCAAAGTGGATCATACGACAGTCCGCGTTTCAAGTCCACAAGGTTCCCGAGGATACAATCTGGAGAAAAGAAAGCGCCGTCAATATGATGAGTGATGCACGCGGTCAAGCCTAGGCAAGATTGGGTCGTGAAGTGATATTTGGTTCCGTTTCCAATGTTGAGCCTGACAGGTGTTGGTGAGAGGCCGCCGCAAAATCAGCTGCTAATGAAACCGATCGGAAACATACCTGACTAGGAGCTTGAACTCCCCTTCTTGACCTCTAAGGCGAACGTCACTTCCGTCTTATGCCAGAGCAACAAAGATTGAAAGACATAGATGAAATATGCATTGTATTACAATGAACGGCGCATCGTACATTCGACTGGCTTGTGAATAACCCCTGCAACCTTTCAGCTGATGAAATAGAATAGTCGTACAACGGAGTATGCAATGATGGGAGGTAGGTGTCGGAGAGGTTGACAAATATCATGTTGTCAATGTCATGACCGTCGTCGGGAGTAATTCGCCTGCAAATGTCGGAGTTTGAGTATATGAACGTTGGATGTTGACTTGGAAACGGTCAACTCACCAAGCCGACATAATTCGAAACGTACTGTGATGGTCGATCAGGGAGCGTAGAGACAAAGAATTTGAGAGACCCAGAGGCATCGCCGTGCTCCCGACAGAGTTGGTATAGAACCGTGTTTGTCAAGGCGCCGCCGATAGCGTAGTTCCCAATTTCCGTCTGGTATATCGAGAAATGGGATTGTTTCTCGTCGGGTATGCAGAGCTACGATAGCTTGATTCGTAAGTGTCCAACATGGACGGGTGGAATGCAGTACCTTTGACAGGATGGCTTCGCGGATATAGGAGCCGTTGGAGGCTCCAGTGAGCTCGATGACCTCATACTGTTCTGCGTTTCCGCTCACAACGATTCGGACGACAGGTAATGGAGACCTTAGCACCGACACCATAGTTTGTCAATTGCGCTCAAAGGTTGAAATAAACGTACTCACATCTCGTGTTAGGGGAGGGGCAAACGATGGACACATCCCCTGCCAACGTCAGGCCCTTTAAATGAGACGTTGGAACAACGGGCCGAAACAACGAATTAACGGCTGTGATCAAAGTTGACCACAGTGGATCTGCTTTTGAGATCATGCATTCGGCAGTTTGATCTGGCAATGAACGGTCTGAAGGGGTTCCCTGATCCCAAACGGTCGTATTTTCGGCAGTGGACAATATTGATGATGATGTCAGTCGAGAAGTTTTTTTTTGCAACGAAGTAACGCATGTTGTTTGTCCTTGAGGTGCGGGTGGGTCTGAAATGTCAGAAGTCTGATGTCAAAGTGATCCCACAAGCCACTCGAGTTTGGGATTGATCTGTCGTTTTGGGAGATTCGCGGTCACTTGTGGAAAATTTGACCGCACCCGTAGCTCCTCCGATACCCGTACCGAGGGCCAAAACAGGCGTACAACCGTTCAAGTAGGAGTTGCTTTGATCCAAGGCACGAAGCCGGAGTTATCCGTAATTTTTTTACAACCATAACCGACAGGGACCGTGAACGAGTGTCCACAAACTGCATTCTTGCACTGCCTCGAAAGTTTTTTTTTTCGCTGGTAAAATTGCGCCATGAGTTGATGTTTAGATGCAGGAAATGACCCCCATCAAACCTCGTGCCCGACTCCTCCATCCGATTCTCAACAAAATGATGAAACGTCAAACCATGAAGATTGGGTGCTGGGGCGTCCTGGACAGCATCTTTTGAAATCTGGCTCGAGTCTTTTGACGATTTTCTCGAGTCCACGCCCATCGGCACCGCATCAATCAGCGCTTCAGCTAGGGCCAGGTGTTGAATGAGT
>CEMH01204007.1:19578-39261 GCA_001179725.1 Macrocystidia cucumis | reverse complement strand
CGCTTACTATGAGATATGCTTTCTATACATAAGTTCTTGTCCTCGCTGCACAGAAAAGTCCGCCGCTCTCGCTGGAAAAACGCACAGCAGTCCAGGATCAATGAATCGTTGATTCGTTCCCTCGGAATGATGTTCTAAGCCCTAAGTGATTAGACACACGGGAATAACATATGGAAGATGCTTCACCTCCTGAGGGTTTTTGACTTTCCAATTCCTTGAAGGTTTACAGGTTTCTTCGTTAGCTTGACCTTTCACCGTCCTCCGTTCCTGCACCTTGATCAATAACCATGCCGAAGCGCGCCGCGACGCCCATCCCAACCCGTCATCCTTTTTCTTCCTATTTCCAGCACACAGATCAGTGTCAACCACAACAAAAGACCGAACCCAGATAAGGGAGGGGGGGTATTACCCATCCAGTTCGTGTATGACAATCCCAGGAATGATCATCACCACGGGCAACATGAGCCTTTCCACATCCTCAACGAAACGCGTCAGAACGTCAAAATGTTTTAGCAAGATGTTTGTGTCAACAACGATGTAAGTGGCACTTTCCGCCAAGGGGGCCTGAATCCATGAGCAGCGCAAAAGCAGCATCAGGATATGTGGCGATGTCCGTTCAATCATGTTACGCACCGCCATTTCCACATCATGGTTAGCTATCTCGTCGATTCGGAGTAAGGTGACATGGAGATGCGAGAAATCCGCATCAGATTCGTATTGCAATGCCTGCAGACCAAGGCGATCAGGTGGAGTTCGTCCTCCGAGGGTTGTTTGCTTCGAACTTATTGTCGTCTTGTGTGATGTCATGATCAAGTTGTGTTCAGGCTTAGCCTGGATGCTTGCCGCCACTTAAGATATTGTTTATCACGCCATTGTGTTCCATGTAAATATTGCTCATGTTGATAGTAATTAAAATGTTGACACGGAGTACAGATGCAAAATAACGTTAGAAAGATGCGTGATTTGATTCCGACACGTCGATGCTGGCTCCCCAAAGGGTGTCTGTCTGATTATGAAGGCGCGGACAGAGCAATCTTTTTGAGAGGTGGGGTGCGATCTGCCTCATCGTTCAATGACTCGTCATCAGCCTCGACCTTACGCTTCACCCCGATATGCTTAGATTCGGGAGACGGAGACAGTGATGCAGACTTGACCCCAACAGTCCTTACCACAGGCGGAGTCGTCCGCGAAGTAGATGCAGGTAGCGAAGCCTCAGGTGTACCAGAGCGGCTGCGGTTCATCGCTTCGGTTCGTAACCGTGCAGCCAAGGTGTTCGTTGAGGCCTCTGAGTGGCAAGTCGCATGGAAAACCTGCCGTGAATGAGTACACTGATGATTTGCAAAAGACAAAAGAACATACCCTGTCATCTTTAACAATGGCGTTTCGCCACACCCATTCTTCATCTTCCTCCAAAAATTCTGACTTCATAGTCTCCTTACAAATCGGACATGATATTGATTTCGCCTCATCACCAGAAGGAACGATAACGTAGAGCGATCGAAGCTCAGCATCACGCCTGGCCGACTCAGCAGCGGCAGCAGCTTTCGCGTTCAAAGGACGATGTCCATCAGCACGACCTTTTCCTTTGACATCGGTAGAGAGTTCATGTATCCAATCCTGAACATGGGTGAGAAATCAACCAAAGCGACGATATAAACTGGCACGTACCTCCGCGGTAATGAACGAGCTCCGACTGTGTCCTCGTCCAGTGTTCTGACTAGCCTTACGATTCTGTCTAAAATGCATGTCTAAGTGATCTTGCTGTTTCTTCTTGCCCAGAGTGCTGTCGGAAAATCGTAGTCCGCATTGACCGCACTGCGACGGCAGTTGAGAGTAAAGTAAATCAGCAATAAGTGGGCGCTGCCTGGGAAAAGGTCAGATTAAATGAAGGGACTGATAACAATTGAGCCTACTTGGTAATATCTGAAGTAGTTAACTTCACAGTTTTCGATAGGATGGACTGTCGATATAGGCGAGCCGACTCGCGTTCAAGATCAGCAGATTGTTCCAATGATTCTTCTTTAGATGTGGAACCGGCTCCTACGGGGGTTCCTGTGGAAGAAACAACGCCTGCTTTCAGCAATGTTGACAAAAGGCTCGCGATATCAGGGGGTGCGACAGATTGAGGCGGTTGACTGGTCAAATTCGGGGTGACGTTCTGGGGAGCAACTTCAGCTTTGATGAATTGTGTTGGTTCGGGGTATTGTTCACGATACAAGGTCGAGGATGAGTGAGTTTGCTGCGGGAAATGATGCTGAGGCATTGGTGGAGGCTGCCATTGAACTGGGGGAGCTGGTGGGGGCGGTGGTGGGGGCGCAGAACTACGAACCAAAGTTCGTAGTTGTCCCAAGATCTGCTGAAGTTCCGTCTGGGAAACACCGGCTTCAACAAGCTTGCGTAACTACATAGAAATAGTTAGATATTGGGCAAGTCAGGTGAATAATGCGAAATACCTGGTTCAGCACGTTGAGATGGTTCTGTGTGGTTCCATCGTAAGGATTGATTTGCAACGCTCGCTCTTTTTGACCCAAAGCATATTCTAATTCGCTCAGGACTTGCGCTTTCGTGATTTGACCCGATCCTGAATGAAATGTGGAAGACTGGTAGGAAGGATGAGCGACACCCAAGGTCGAAACAAGCAAAGCACTTACGCCTTGCCCTGATGAAGATTGATTCCATGCACCACGTTCTATTGCCACTTGAGCGGCGACGCCGAAGAGCTCTGTGTGTGAGGGTGAACCTGTGCGCCAAGTGAGAAGCATTTCGTCCATCTTGCCACGGGTATCGATATCGACTTGGCGATAAGTATCGAGGAATAAGGAAACGACGTATCCTGCGAATTGTCGGCCATATGGTTCGAATACATTCTTCGAAATGGCATCGAGAAGGTAAAAGGCAGGAAGCTTCATCCAGGGTGGAACCTAAATAAGTAATTGACCAAAAATAGTATGATGAGTCAGCGATCCGTGGAACGAGAGAGCACCACTGAAAAGGAAAGAAGAGGAGCATGCTGTGTCCGTTTTAAGAGCTTCAGCGGCTCGCCCACAGAGGCTATCTTAGGTTTCTTTTCTCAATCGTAAAAAAGCAACACTAGGTACATGATGTCGCAGAATTCACAAATGGTAAGAAGACCGAGTGATAATTCATCTGTACGACAGGCCAAGGGCATGATACTATGTGGATAGAGGCACTCACCCTTCGAATATGAATGTCAAGGCATTGGGCCACAACATCAGCGAACCGCGAGTATTCTTGTGCAAACATAGAAAGGCTTTGAATGATGGGTCTTGAGTTGACGGTAAGTTCATTTAACCGATTGGAAAAATCTCTTCGGAAGGTGCTGGGATCAACGTGATAAACCGGGACCGGGGGTGGAGTCGGTGCTTGAGGGTATTGGTAAGGATAACTGCTGTGCACTGTGGAGGTACCAAAGCCTGGAGTACTATACGACGGCTGGCCGTAATAATTCTGAGAGTAGAGGGACATAATGGCGAACTTATAGAGGATACTGAGGAGTCGGGGCTGACGGGAGCGAGAACCTCACCCAAGCGAGGAATGCCAGAAAGTAAATTTCTACGTGGAAAGTAGACAAGTCCAGTGAACGATGTTGAGCTGGAGCAATCGCTTTGGGCCTTAAAAAAATCCTGCTGCGAACAATGTCGTTGGTTGCACACGATGATGGTGGTTTGAGCGAGAAACACTCGTGGCAAGCGGACTGACAATAAACTCAATTTTAAACTCCGACCATGAGTCAGCTAACTTGAAGTGGCTGCCCAGTGCCCTCACCGTCCAGCTCGTTTGACACGAGAATTTGGATCGGCTATGCTCATTCGCAATTGGGATAATTGAAAACGTGCAGTTAGAGTATTCCCAGGTCGTCAACTGGGGTATTCACCAGGTCTGCAAGACTTGCTCGATCGACCATCTTTTTCGGTTGACTCCGACTTGGAGCCTTACGTCAGCAACAGGCCAGAGGACAACACCTCCATCACCACACCGCTCAACCAACACCCCAAAAAGATCCATCCTCAAGGTGTGTACCCTCTTGATCTGTGTAAATTATGTGTCCTATGCATTCTACCGGATGAGAGATGACGATAGTCGTCTTAATTCTCAAATTATGCAGCCACGCATGTTGGATGCACCACTTGTGACTTGGATGGGGCTGACTTGCCCCACAGATGCGCGACGTTCTCAAGACCGAAGAGCTCGAAATTCCTGAAGGAATCGAAATCACCATCAAATCCAGAGTCATCACCGTTACTGGACCCCGAGGGACGTTAACAAAAAATGTTCGCCATGTCGACATGGACATTCGACTTTTGAAGGGCAAGAGCAACAAGGTCACTTTGGCAGTATGGCAAGGAGGCAGGAAACATGTTGCATGTCTGCGTACTATCCGGTCTCTCATCAACAATATGATCACTGGGGTGACGAAGGTGAGGGGATTATTGGCGGTGTCATCAACGATTCTCAACCAGCATGCAAGGGATTCCGATACAAAATGCGGGCTGTTTACGCCCATTTCCCCATCAATTGCATCATGCAAGACGACGGACAGGGACTGGAGATTCGTAACTTCCTTGGCGAAAAGGTATTTGTTGCGTTCGTGCTTCTTTGTCTGAAGGGCTAAACATCAGGGCAGATCGTAAGGAAGGTCACGATGCTTGAGGGCGTTGTTGTCACGGAGTCGAAGGCGCAGAAAGACGAGCTTATCCTTGAAGGCAACGACATCGACCACGTTTCTCAATCAGGTACTTCACTTCTCAACTCTTCCGGTATTTTTTCTCATGAATTTTTTGCAGCCGCTTCGATACAAGGGGTTTGCAGAGTGCGCAACAAAGATATCCGAAAATTCTTGGACGGAATTTACGTATCGGACAAAGGTGCAATTGAGACTGAATCATAATCTCATTATACGTATGTCTGTTAGCCTTTTCTTCCTTGTTTCCACATGCGCATGAACATGAGACTCGTTGTGAACTCAAAATTATTGTATGGAAGGGGACGCTCTGAGTCAAGTGCGATTATAATGTGAATGTGCTCGAGGAAATCCATGTCTACGCGAATAATGATTATGGAACGAAAGGAATTTTGGTTCCAACTCGTTTGCTGTACGCGACATATTCGTCTCCGAAGAATTTTATCAATGCTCGTTCCTCGGCTGTGGCAAAAACAGCGTAAGGATTCGGGCAAACACTCCGAAAAGGAACTGAACCCACCCCGCGTCCGGTAGTAGAAAAACCTCCAAAGCACTATCGAGTAGCCTATCAAAGTGACCGGGTTCTGCAGTACCAACTGAGTGCCCAGAGCCCAGTAGAAGAAACCCGCGTAAGATGGGTGCCGGAACCACCTACACAAACAACGCCCGTCAGAGATGGGATCCGTGATTGAAGCACTTGACTAACCCGTAGACCCCAGTCGTCACCAATCGATGATTTTCCAATTTTTTGAATGCCAGCTGGTGTGAAAAGCTGGTTGCCGCATGCACCATTGCCATCGAGCGCAGTGCTTGCCCAAGGAAAACAAGAGCGATTCCTTCACGTCGACACTCGTCAGCTGGGTGCAATGTTGGTGGAGGGTATGACGAGGTCACCCACCAATGAAAGTTACGTATGGCAATGCTTTCGAGTTGGGGAATAGGTAAAGACCGAATAAGTATTCAGAAACAGCAGCTGCGTTTGCGATGTGGTACGCAACACCGTTTTCTAGGAGGAAAGCTGTAATTTTTGTTCAGTTTTTTGGAAAATGAAACGGAAATAGACAAAAGACGAAAAAGGAAAGACGTGAAGTTGAGGGGCGCCTTACAGTCAACACTGCATTTCTCTAGATTCCATCCTGCCGTTACAGCAAATTCAGCCCAGTGAAAGGTTGCCCAGGCGGCAACAAAGAAACCGAGCTGATATGTCGCCCACCATATGGAAGGAAATCCGCCCGTTGTAAATGTGAGGGCTCCGAGAGAGGCCAATGCGCCAAGACTGAACGCGATGGTCACCACCGCCAGCGGCGTGTTCGGGATCTTCCCTCTTGGTTGGTGTAAAATTGGGGCTGTCACAAGTGGGTGTTGTCGCATTGCTTCGTGAGCTGCCACTCGGGCTTGAAAAGAATCTCTTTCTTGGTCGGACATTATGAAAGGAAAGAATGTAGCATTGTTGGCGCTGTGTCAAGGAAGGACAATAACGGTGTTTACAATTGTTATTGTCAACAATTTCAAAACATGCGAGTGCATTGACGGCAAACACATTCTTCGAAACGGGCGTACCACATTGCAATTGAAAAGTAATTAAGACAAGAGGGTGTGTCCAAAGGTAACTAGAAACCTCGAGTCTCGTCGGCATCACCAAAAAGCACTGCACCATCCAACTCATCGTCCTCATCAACTGCACCAGAGGGGAAATCGGCGATGCTATTCAGAGCTTGACTGAACAGCATCATTCCTCCTTCCTCATCGTCCGAAATAATCTCCGGCTCCTCTTGATCACGTTCCACCTCGGAGAACAAAGGGACGGGGGGTAGGATGCGCCGTGGAGTTGGCTGGCCAACCTCGGGGAGTTCCTCATCAGGAAGAAATAACGGAGTTCTCGCCCGACTCGCAGCCCTTCCGGTAAAAGTAGATGCCTCGTTGTTGAGCGGAAGAACGCTTCGCTGTCGCAAAACTGGTGCAAGGGATGGTGCACGCGTTGCGGACCGAATCGGTGGCCATGGTTCAACGACAACGACAAGACATTGACCAAAGATTTTGAAACCTTGATACATGAGTTGTAAGAGAGGTTTTGGTTTTTCTTCTGAGGCCTCGACTTCGAGGCCTACGTTCAAGTCTGAAGCCGTCGTCCTGGGTGGTAGCGCGGACATGGCGTCTGCGGATTCCAAATCGTCCTCTACCTTGAGTGTCGGAGTAGTTGGTTCATCTGGCAGAATCTCTTCATCAGAAGGCTCGCCATCGTCCACCACGTTTATCAGGTTCTCCGCAGTTTCTTCATCTGAAGAAACAAAATAATCCTCATCATTGCGCGCCGACGATTTCCCTTTGCCTTTTGGTTTCGGCTTTTTTCTCGTTGGATGGGTCTTTCCAGTGGCTTCTACCGATTTTTTCCGCTTCCCCGGACGTGATTTTGCTGAAGGTGGAATGACAGCGGGTGGTTTAGGAGGTATAGCAACGTAACTTCGTGTCTGCAAAAGCTTAAGTGGCAAATAACACCTCCCTTCTGTAACCGAACCTTGACGATGGCACAATGCGGTTCTGTCTTCCGAAGGAAATAACAGAATTGGTACGTATCTGTCTAGCATGAGGCAGAACTAAAGGATTCACCAAGAATGACTCACCTCCTCGGTGTGTATCGACCGTCGCTTTCTTGGAAGTGCCACTGTTATAGGAGAACTCTCCTTCTGCTTGTAGTTTAGGCAATATCCTGCAAGATAAACTGAGTCCTAAGCGAACTTAGGACCCGGCGGAGAACGAACCGTGGACGAAGGTCAGCAAGGACATATTGAAGAATGAGGTCAGTCATCCAATTGAGATGCCGTTCATCAAGATAAAGCTAGTCACTGTTAACGATTTTGTTCTGATGAAGATACCACTTCAACGTACAAAGAGCGGCAGAACTACATGTTTTGATATTCTGAGGTAGTAAGGGTTCCTGGTTCGAAATGGTGGCATTCAAGGAAGGAAGAGACATTCCTTTTTTGGACTTGATCACATCAACGATTCTCGTTATTTATATCACCCAACTTATAACCCGCCCCCATCCTTCTCATCTCATCTGCGTTTCGCGCTTTCTTTTCGCGATGAGCAACCGTCCGAGCCAGGGCTCATCATCGGATAGTCAAAAAACGCGTCTCGGCGTCGAAGACATTGAAGGCGATATCACCTGTACGTTGACCCACCAAATCATGACCCTTACTTGTAGCCAACCGTAGTCAGTGACCGACATTACACTGGGCGAGGCACACACCTCCAAAACCCCTTCTTTGGAGTCGTTACCATGCTCCCAGGTAAGTGGTTAATCATCAATTTCAAGACCCAAAATTCATTGTCATTGGCAGTATGGAGAAGACATATCGGACCTGATCCTCCAATATGACCCAGGGAGTGAGCTACAATGTCTGTTTGTGATGCCAAATCCACCTGATAGATCTCGCCTCTTCAGAACTCTCTTCCTCCACGAAAACACTTGGGAAACGGAAAGCACCACCATCACTGCTTCCTTTTGCGCCATCCAAAACGCAGAAGTTCAACCACCCAGAAGACGACGAGAATCCTTTTCTTGATCATCCAAAACCTGCAGAACCCACTCACACCACGCCGATACTCGTTGTCTGTATATTCAGTTTCTGGGCTCTTCGAAAGTTGACCTACTCCAAACAGGCTTATGACAGGCTGATGCAGAAGTTTTTCGATTCAAGGGGCTTACCGTTTGGCGTTCAGTATGAGATTGCGCGGCTGGTCTCAAATGGAACATTGGACTTTGGTGATATCTTCATCACCGCCCTGGACAAGCTCAAAGAATTGGGCTGCAATGCGAAAGCTGCCCCCGAAACGGAGAGAATTCTTTGCGTCTCAGATGCCACCCGAGAAGAATGTAATATATTCCTCAACTGTGAGCTTTTCATTCCAGGCTGATTCTCTTGTCAGATTCGCGTATCCATGCCATTTTCACCGACGAAATTTCCGCCAAGGTGTGTGGGGGGTCTGCCTCTTCCCAATCCTGTTTAACTCAACTATTGAATCCAGTCTCCTTGGGTGGAGCTCGACAAAGAAGAAGAAGCGCTACACCTCAACACGCTTAATGGGCTCGGCTGCAACGAAGATTATCCTRACTGGCACGGGGGCCAAGTGCATTTTCGCGGCTCCCTTGGAGACTTGACGCCAAAAGGGAAAAACGCCTCCTACAAAATCACAGTCGAGCGAGCAGAACTCGGCCCCTCGGATCGATTTGGACGCCGTTTCGGTTCAAAAGCATTCTTCAGGTTGAAAGTACCAAAGGAGCTCATGACCCGGAAACCAGACGCTCTGTTTCGTTTTGTTATCAGGCCTATCGTGCTCTGCAACCATGTCTTTCAAGCGTTTTACGCAAAGGACACCACGGTCTTCTATGTTCGCACCAACAAAATCTACGATGGCGAGACGGACCGAATCCTCCCACATCGAACTGTCGAGGGCGTGCAATCTCTCGAAAGTTTTTTGAACTGGCACAATGACATCAGAACCAACTGCAAACAGGTGCGCTTCTCAACGTCAATCACACAACACAACAAACTTATCCCTTGATGTCCTTCAGTCCATGGCAAAATATGCAGCCCGGTTTGCACTTGGCTTGTCAAATTCTCAGCCAGGCCTCCAGGTGAACAGGGAGGACATCATTGAAACGTTAGATATTGGTAAGGTTTGTGACAACCAATATTCGCTCTCGTCGTTGACAGCTATCCATACAGTATCTGATGCGAAATCAGACATGACGGATGGAGCGGGCTTGATCAACAAGACTGCCCTGCTCTACCTGCGCAACAAGTTTGTATGGGACATTTGGCCGACCGCTATCCAAGTGCGTTTGTTTGGTGCCAAGGTAGGTCATCTTGACCTCTCAAGTCAACAAGAACTCTGAGGCAACCAATCCTAGGGCCTCCTCATCCAACATCCAACTGATTCATCCGATCAGCCTCGAGTCTGGCTGCGACCTTCGCTGATCAAAATCAGATATCCAAATTCAGCCCCCGATCCTTCAAATCTGATTATTGATGTTTTACGACATTCCCATGCCCGGTCTCCATGTCGACTCTCAGCAGAAACCATTGTCAACCTGGCTGAAAATGGTGTTCCGCGATCTGCTTTTGTCAAACTTCTCACCGATGGTCTACAGAAAATCGTCCAGTCTTTCATGAATTGGGAAGGAGGCCCTGAGGCGATGCGGGAATTATGGCGTACACTATGCCATGCAGGTGGAGTTATGCCCGCGAGACGCGCGCGGGAGGACCCAGGATCAGCGCGCATCAAAGGCCATTCGGAACGTGATGTGGATGACCTCGAGCTGGATAACGAAGACGAGCCGAAGGCCCTAGAGCCCAACCTGATGCCTTCGACGGCATGGTGGCCTGACGAGACAAGTGGTTGTCCATCTTCACTTGAGGAAACAGTGATGTATCTTCTCGATGCCGGCTTTACACCGTTCAACTGTCTCATCTTGCGGGAGAAGCTCAAAAACATCGTCAGGACGCAAGTCCGAAACTACGTAAAATCATATCGGTTCGAAGTACCAATGTCTGTGACTGCTTTCCTTGTTCCGGGTGTGTGCATATCGTGCAAATTGCTTTGACCATGCTGATTTCGTGAACTTTTAGATGTCTTGGATGTTCTTGAACCTGGAGAAGTTTTTTTCAAGAGTTCTCGTCGAATCTTGCTGTCCCCTGATGGCAGAGAAATGGATCTTCTCACCGGAGATGTTCTCGTCACTCGGCATCCTTGCAAATTGCCAAGTGATACACAGAAGGTGGGTTTCGTCTTTCATTGTTTAGCGATATTAAAGCTGACATATCACAGTTCAAAGCAGTGGATCGGCCCTGCTTGCACTACCTCACCGATGTTCTCGTATTTTCAATAAAAGGCCCTCGACGTGTAGCAGATTATCTTGCTGGTGGTAAGTGCATAAACCAGTTACGTCCCCGAGCATTTGCTTACCAGAGCTTTTCAAGGCGATTACGATGGAGACAAGGGTTTGGTCATTTATGACCCGGCTCTTGTGGACCCGTTTCAAAATGCTCCGCTTGACTTTTCGGTCGAGCCGCCTGACATGGCGAACAACTTCTCCAAGAAAAATACAACAGTTGCGGAGTTTCTCGAACGCACCGCATCTCTTGATGAAGACGAAAGGAATCGAGAGAAACAATATTTCCTTCTCGGTGCGCTTCGGGACACAGCTCGGGTGGGGATGTACTCCAATTTCCACGACAATTCTACATACTTGCAAGGGTATCAACACCCCGAGACGATCCGCCTGGCTTATATGTACGAAGCTGATTCTATCTTGTTAGCTGTGCTTATATTTATTATTGAAAGGTTCACGATGACTCTTGATGGTGCCAAGACGGGTTTAACTGTCCGGCCCGAAGTCCTCAAAAGGGATTTCGAGCTCTACAACAAACGTCCACCCGAATGGAAGGAGCAACGTGACGATGTTGACTCCGCATGGAAAGAGACAAACGCTGTCAACCTCAGACGTGCCCCAACCATGCCCACTTTTATCATGGATCACCTCAATGCCAAAGCGAAAGAGCTGGGTACTATCCAGCTTTCAAAGCTTGAACATGACTTCAACACTGTTGGCCACCCTTCTGCCTCCGCCGATCAAGATTTAATTCGACCTTACCTGGATGCAGTAGAGCGAGGCAAACGGGCGGCAGCTGACGACCCAGCGTGCCCTCGGCTGACCAAGGATCTGGAGAAAATCACCGATCATGTTCGTACCATGTGGCAGGAGCACCGCACGAAGTTTCAAGCAAGCCCAACAAAGAAAAGCACCCGCAAAAGCCCATCGAAAGGCGCGTCGTCGTTCACCGATCAACCAATCCAAAAACGGCAAGATAACCTCCGAGCGCTCTCCCTCAAATTCGCCTCGCGGCCGGGGCTTGACGAGGTCATCATGTCGGAAGGCGACCTCGCAAGCATCAGGGCATCATACGCGTACGTCTACGATCTTGAGCAGAGGCAAACGCACTTCGCGAAAAAGTGGACAAGCTTTCCTTGGGACGTCGCGATGCGGGAGCTTTGCTTGATCAAGTGTCGCGCGAACAAGAATTTCAAGCCTGTCAATGGTGGATTCTACTCGCACTTCTCAATCAAGCAGAGTGCGAAACGTTGATAGGAATTTTAGTCCCGCTCTCTCACGTTCTTGACCCTTTTATTCTACCCTCCGTCCCGAGTGCTACCCCAATCCCCGTCCCCAAGTTGGTTGTTTTCAAAGATATTCTCCATCATTTGTTGTTTTCGTAGCTCTCCATCCCGTGTGTCGTTTTTACCTTGCTTTGTACCCCTATATCACCACGTACTTTCATCAATATTTGATACCGTATCCTTTTCGTAGCATTTGGCGCCTGAACGAGTAGCCGAATTCTCTCCTCATTCGTTCCCCAGATTGCAAAATCAATCGCAAAGCGTCGTTGATGTAAATGCAGGGGTTCCAACAACTTGTGGCCTTGATCCGCTTTTGGTCGGGAGGATTACATTCATGGCCCAGAAACTCACAAGGGGAAATACGGGTTTGAGCGCGACCAAGCCAAAAAAAACAGGTGGAAACTTAAGATCGATGAAATTTTCGGTAACCGAAACCGCACCTCTAGAGCTGTAGTGCTTATCATGGGCCTGACGGCCGAAGAGAGGAGCAGATAACGACGATGAACAAACGTTCAGGAACTTTCTGTTTTTTCTTCTTCTATATGCCAAAACCGCTGACACTAGTGGCTCGCGATACTGGTCAACTGGTCAAACGTAACTTTGATTGTTGAAGGTACATAGGCACTCTGTTCCGCGCTAACCACGTTTTACAGGCTACAAAAGCACAAGACGCACAAGATCAGGAGGGATAGTCCAGGAACGACGAGCGACGGCACGACAATGTCCTGATATCCATTGGTGGATGTTTTGCGGCGCGTGATCGCATGCGGGGTGTCGTTAGATAAGGGAACAAGAGATAAGGATGATTGGAATCATGTCGCGTCTGGGCTCCTTGGTTTTTCAAGGGGTAAAAATTCGACAGAACCCATACCCAAACCGCGCGATTTGGAATAAGTTAAACATGAGATTGATCGGCAAACGCGCGCCGTGGTCATGGTGGATGTTAGATGAATCGCTATCAAAAGATACAGGTTTGTGTCAAGATGCTATACTCCGGATCTTCAGTGGGGGGTGGGGTACTTCCTTGTTGGGTCCGCTCGTTTGGGCAACGCGGGATCTCTCGCTACTTCATTGATAGCGGTCAGAACAGCCTTGCACGGTGAGCGGTGGCCTGTCCCACTGATGCACCTGATTTTTGCCTGCCCAGACATCTGAAACGTTTCCACCCCGGCAAATTTGATTTTTGATTTTGAATTCAATATCGCCGACAACAAAGGCAACGGAGGTGCGTGTTTCGCTTGCGTTAATGAGTTCTTGCGCGTGTTGCTGCCCTTGTGCAATACAGTTGGTTTGACAAGCTCCGCCCTTTGGACTGCTGCGGGCAACACGAGCCTTGAAAGCTTGAACCCCAAACCGCCCACTGATGAAGGTGGAACAAACTTTGTGAGCGCTTGGGGACAGGTTTGAAGTGGGCGTGACGTAATCGGGCCGGATTTGGGAACAACAGGTATTGTGGTTCTTTACCTTTTGCCATATGATCAACTATATCCTCCTCGTCTCTCGTCAAGGCGCGTGTTGTTTCGGTTCATGGATTACCAGTGCAGGGATTGATTTTGGATCGTGAATAGGCAAAGTACGCCTTGCAAAATGGTTCACGACGATGCCGCCCAAAGCCAAAGCCAAGATCGTCAAGGATGTCACACAACTGGTGCTCGCCCGTCGCACACGAATGTGTAACTTTTTGGAGTACAAGGGTGATGTTGCACTTTTTGCCACGTAAATGCTTGCTGACGGGTCAAATGACTCAGACACCAAGGTCGTATATCGGCGATATGCCTCCTTGTTCTTCGTGTGCGGGATTGGATCCGGAGACAACGAGCTTGTAACGCTGGAAATCATTCACCGCTACGTAGAAGTGTTGGACCGTTACTTTGGAAATGTAATGTTCTTTTCAACGTATGCATAGCCTCGATGAAACTGACACCGGTGCAGGTTTGCGAGCTGGATCTGTATGTCCCTCGCGGTAACGTACATCAGTGATGACGAACTGAATTGTTTCATCCCCAGCATCTTCAACTTTCAAAAGGCATATGCGGTACGCGCTCTGACACGTTTGGATGGACCAGAGAATTGATTTACGCCCCTTTCACACAGATACTCGACGAACTAATTATCGCAGGTGAACTGCAAGAATCGTCCAAGAAGTCAGTTCTTCGAACGGTACGCAAGAGTTTAAGTTGAGGATTGAAGTCCGCGGTTGACGGTTGATGATGCAGGTGACCCAGTCAGACGCAGTGGAAGAACAAGAGAACGCAGAAGACACGATGGCACGGCTCGGCTCAAGAAGTGGTTAGAAAATTCCATTCCATCATGACTCTAGACGGTTTGGTAGAGCGATTTTTTTTGTATTCGTTTCATCAAGGTCCGATGATGTAGTGAAGTATAACAAAACTGGACTGAATTACTATTGGGAAGGCGATGACAAGGAGGTGGTGTGGGATGCGCAGGTTCGGGATCGGGGGAGATGCAGGGATGACCAGAAAGGGGAATTAAGCGGATCCTAGACAATCCGGATGCGGGCGAGGTGGGGTGGAGAGGAATCTCAAGAGGATCTGGAGCTGTTTGTCGGCCGAGAGAACCGGATAATTTACGGATGATTTCGAGATTTTTGATAATAAAAAAAGATAAAAAAAAAGAGGAAATATAAATGGGATAATTTATCTTATCGTCCAATCAGATCTTGTATTTGACATGTGCAAAGAAGTAAACAAAAGTAAATATAGGTGAGAGTTCCTTTTTAATAAGCTCGCATTTCATTCAGCCCAATTTTCACAAGTCCTCTCCATCGCTCATTCTCTTTCTTCCAACGCAAACCATGTCGGGCATGAAATATAACAACGAGCTCCTCGCTCCCTACCTTGCTCTCCCTCAAGGCGACAAGGTCCAGGCAGAATGTCGGTCCATCTCGCTTTCCCCAATTCGCCTCTAACCCCTGATCACAGACGTATGGATTGACAACGACAATAATCTGCGTTCGAAATCAACGGTGCGTTTGATCTGCACGCGTGTTCAATTACAGCCTTCTCATTCATCTTGTAGACCGTCAGCAAGAAAGTGACAGATATCGGACAGCTCCGCGTTTGGGACTTTGACGGTTCATCTACCGGTCAAGCGCTTGGACACGATTCCGACGTATACCTCCGCCCCGCCGCCATTTTCAAAGATCCCTTCCGTGGCGGAGACAATATCCTCGTCCTCGCCGAAACATACAACAGCGATGGCACACCCAATCGCACCAACTACCGCCACCACGCAGCCAAGATTATGGAGTTGGCTAAAGATTCCATCCCGTGGTTCGGTTTGGAGCAAGAATATACCCTTTTGGATGCCGACGGGACCCCCTACGGCTGGCCCAAAGGTGGCTTCCCTGGACCCCAAGGTCCTTACTACTGCGGTGCTGGTGCGTGACTATTTTTCACTGTGCTCGGACCGCCTTTCACGCCATTTTCCGATTTTCTTAGGAACTGGAAAGGTGTTCGCTCGCGATCTCATCGAAGCTCATTATCGGGCCTGTCTCTACGCCGGCATCAACATCAGTGGAATCAATGCGGAAGTCATGCCGTCGCAGTGGGAGTTCCAGGTTGGCCCTTGCGAAGGGATCTCGATGGGCGACCACCTTTGGATGGCACGATACCTTCTTATCCGCATTGCTGAGCAATGGGGTGTGCAAGTCTCCTTCCACCCCAAACCCCTTAAAGGTGACTGGAACGGTGCTGGTTGCCACTCGAATTACAGCACCAAGGCGATGCGTGAGCCGGGAGGCATGGAGGCCATCAAGGCTGCTATCGAGAAGTTGGCCACTCGTCATGATGAGCACATCGCCGTTTACGGAGAGGACAACGATCTTCGCCTCACCGGTCGCCACGAGACTGGCCACATCAGCAACTTCAGCTATGGTGTTGCAAACCGCGGTGCTTCGATTCGTATTCCCAGACACGTCGGTGCTCAAGGTTTTGGATACTTGGAAGACAGACGACCGGCGTCAAATGCTGGTATGTGAACACGATCATCTCTTCTTGACTTCTCATTCATGTCTGCATGACAGATCCTTACCGTGTGACCAGCATCATTGTTGAGACCACTGTTCTCGACAAGTAGACGTTTGATGAGCATCGTGGAGAGTGGAATAGAAGCAGCTTTTCTTTGTATATCGCGAGGATTTTTTTTTTGTCCTATAGCATCAACATCATGGACCCACAGAATCACAAAAGAAAATTTAATCAGCCCTCGTATTGAGATTGACCGATCTGCCGTTGAATTTCACCCTGTCCTGTCACTGTCATGCTAGAGTTTGATCTCGGTTTTTCGCCCACCTCGTCCACTAGTGAAAAGACCTTTAAGCTGTTAGAACTTCCCTCTGACCTGTGCAAATTGATTGAAGGGGCGTTTGATGGTGAACCTTTGAGGTGAAGATTTTCCCCCTTGGCGAACCCCGCGCCGCTCACCCCTCTTTCCCTTTTTGTCTGTGTAGCCTTAACATTCGAGGCCATGCGAACGAAGATGCAGTCCTGTGTACACAAGACAGGACGTATGGCATGCGTTCGATCTCGCTGTCAAATACGGTTCTCATCGTCAGTCCGCCACCCGACAATGCTGCGATGATGATGATGAGCCCGATTTTGTCAAGCACCGATGCGGCTGCTGCTGTCGTTTTGCCTGAATTCGGGGAGAATGCCGTGGTGATACGAGATCAAGTGAATGAGATTGTGGAACTCGCTCCTGTGGTCCCGAGGTTGCATAAACTGGGCGCGTTGTTGAAGGGGAGAGAATACGATGGGTTGGGTGACGATGAGATTGATGATGGTGACGGGTTGGGTTCGGCGAGCTCGTGGAAGAAGTTCGGATATGTGGATGCGCTAGCTGAGATTCAAGCGAGTGAGGCTGAGTTGAAGCAGGGTCTCAAGGCGAGAAGGATATTGGAGATCAATGGTATGCACTTCTCAAACAGTCGTGCCGTTTCGCTGAGATGGGGTTGTGGATGACATTTGGTGATATAGGTGAACTCCGTCCGATATCCTTGGAATATCTGAGCAACATCCTCCAAATTATCCTCAACACCCTCGTTTCGCTGTCGTTGTCGCCTGCCAATGCACCCGTTGAAGAGGTTTGTTCAGCGCTTGCCGACGAGCACGAAGTGGGGAGGGCGGTGTCTACCCAAGTCATGAAATGGTTCGGCGACATTCGCGGGAGCAAATGGACTATGGATGTCCAGGAGGTTGTCAAGGAGCTCGGTCTTGGAATTCTGAGAGCGCATAAAGTGGGTCCACGAATTCTTTGTGATTTGTGGCGAGTGCTGACTCCACCGTTCAAGGAAGAGCCCCTCGAGATAGACGTCTTGATAGCTAGATGGAAGTCTTTGGTCGGAGACACATTCGAATCGTCCGTGTCCCTCCCTTTACTAGAGGTCAGGACGGGCTTCCCTTTCTATCCATATCCTCTCTAACCATACGTAGGGGAATTACATTATGGCTACCAATTCTACCGAAGGCGCCAGACGTATCCGTCATTTCCCCGCATCGACACTGCCCACAGACCCCGCGGCTCGTTTCGTCGACCTCTTCCTCACGCGTTCGCGCTGGAAAGCAGATGAGATCGCGCCTTTCCTGTCCGATATCGCCGTAGACTCCAAAGAGCGCGATAAATTACTCATCAAGTACGCTCGGTCCACCACAGACGCTCAAGGGACGTGGTATATGGCTCGGGCACAGTACAATGGTTGACAATCTGTGTACTTTGATGCATTCTCATTAATCAAGCGTATATGCATGGTGTGATATATAAACAAACAAAAAAGACTCTGGAAGGGATAGCGAGAACGGGTTTGCAATGCCCAACCTCGTTATCGTTTTTTGTTGCTTTTTCCCGAGCGAGACCTAGGTCTGTAATCTCCTCCTTCATCATCGTCGTTGTCACTGCTCTTCCTGGACCGCTTCTTTCCCTTTGAACTTGTGCCAGTAGGCTCATCTTCCGGGTCCTGCCATTGCGCATATCTATGGGGGTCCTCCTGAAGGGAGCCGATGAAATCCCATAGCGTCCGACCAACGACAGAGTTGGTTCGCACATCCTTGTGTTCCCTCCGAACGTGTTTGCGCAAATTATAGATCGCCTTTGCACGAGTGTCGATGCTCGAGTCGCGGAGAACATATAAAAGAACACCTGGATCACATGAGCCACTATATTCCACTTGGTGAAACTGTCGGAGACTCACCGACGAACACAAACTCGACAGGCGCCAGGCGCTGGTTGATCTTCTTGAAACCCTGGTTATAACGATCGCTAGTAGCGATCTTCCAAAACTCATTCAAGACAGAGTCAATTCGTTCCTTGAACTGCGGCTCAGGGTGTATCGGCGACGAAAGCCATTTTTCTAGTTTGGACGCGGTGGGTTGTTGTTCCTCTGGTAGTCCATGACAGCAATATACGAGATGAGCAATGTTTTGAAAGTCTCGGCCACGTTTGATGTCCCAATTAAGTACTTGAGAGAGACCATTCTCGACGAGGACGTGCTTTGATTCCAGTTCGCCGATCCATCTGCGTTGATATACATGAAAAAACAGTGAGCAAAGGAGAAGCAAACGGAACGTACTCGGAGAAGGGTGATGCAATAGCCTGTAGTTTTTCTGTGAAAGTTGAGTGTCAAGTACGAGCTCATCGTGTTGTGATGTTGCTCACCTGCGGCAGTCAACGACACTCCCAGCTGTACTCGTTGGAATATTTCACGTTCAAGTCCAGGGCCAAGATTGGTATATTCAACTGGAGAATTCATCAAAACGGAGACATAGCGACGTGACTGAGGAACACAAAGGCTCACCACATGTAATGATCTTTTTATCAAATTGCTCCTTCCAGTAGTCTGGGACCAGATTGCGCTGGGCACGCGACGACTCCGGACTCACATACCAATAAGCCTTTTTGGTCCTCTCATCTCTGTCTGTGGAAACCATATCAAAACGCGAAACAAGAACAAGCAAGGGCGAAACACGAACGAGGGATCTATGATATATTAATTAGCGTTGGGGTAACGGCAGAGCGACTTTGAGAATGGTCACTTACGACACCGTCAAAGAACTTTTGGATGGAGGTCAAACGCTAGGCAAAGGCACATATTAAAACGCGTGTTCGAAATGCGCGATGGCGCTACAGCACTCACCTGCTTCCCATCAACACAGACTCGCACGTCCTCGCCGTCCTCATCCTGTTGCACGGCAAAGATCACGGGTGGGATGTATATGTTGCGGAAGATGGAATTTATGAGCGTGATTTGTTTAGCTTCGGACCACACCACGTCTAACGAGGAAAAGGTCAACATTTTGGTTGTAGCTATCTCAAGTGCGGAGGAACCCCACCGCGTTGGTATGGAGGATTGAGGTCAACGCTACCCTCGTGTATGAAACCTGTACAACTCGACATCAACTGTCATTCTGATCCGTGGGTGTGATTCAATGTATTCAACACGTACTGTGGAGTTCCTTAGTTGTCATATCACGTCTTGCTGGGAACTGGATGATTTTCCGTATTTTGAAAGCACCGGGCTCGCCGTCGGACTCGTCTCCGTCGTTTTCGAGCTCGTCGTATTCAGCGTCTACATCTGAGGTATAACTAGGTGGAGGAAGAGGGAATGACATGGTTTCCAGTTGTGGTGATGCAACAAAGAGGTTGTTGAAAGGAATGCAAGTTACAGCGGGGTGGTTTTGAATTAGGTTAGGGGTGCAATCATACATCACTTCGGTTCAGCCATCTGTTTTCCCCACACAAAACTCTTTCATATCTTTCTCGGTGATGACACTTACGCAACGGTG
>CEMH01204007.1:7110-19546 GCA_001179725.1 Macrocystidia cucumis | reverse complement strand
ACCTCACAGCCAGCACTTCAATACATGTTATCTTTGCCTCGATTCTCTGCTGGTTGTGCACAATATTACGCGGAGCAACCAGTCAATCTCAATTGTGCGATATACGGAAAGCCGAAGATATATATTATTAGGCGATGCGACCAACCGCATTCGGCAGCCATCCGTGTTGTCTCCTAGTACGATACCACCGCGATTACCTGAACCTCATAGCGGGTTATGGTTAAGCAATCTCTGGGGAAAAAAACCGACCGGTCAGAATAATGAATGAGAGCAAAATGTCATCAGAGAGAAGATTAAACAAATGAATCACAAGAGGGCGAGCGCACGGAGCGTTCCCTTCTTCAATAGAAAGATCGTTTTTTGTGCAATGTATCATCATTTGACATGAAAGGCATACGAAGGAACTCACATAAAGCTCCTTGGAGATTGACAGGCTCAGACTGGCACCTTTGATATTGTGCGTGTATGACAGAACGGGAGAGAGAGATGATCAATTGCCGACCAAACAAACGCGTCCAAGTCTGAGGGGTTAATGTTATTCCTGCAGGTTTAGTACACAGGTCGCGCAATAATGACTCGAAACCCATCCCTCAACGTTCAACCTTGATGTCTTCACAGAATAAAATACCAATATCCAAGTACATCAAAATCCTCACTGACAATGGTGTTCCCCTCAAGAACGCGATGGCCATAACCGGGAAAATGTGAGTCTCCTTTTTCACCGTGCTGAAGTGCATCAACCTGACCACAATTTCCCCCACAAGATACAAAGATTTCGGCACACTTGACAAACTTCCACTGCTCACTGAACCGGCTCTTAAACTTGCTGGGGTTGACAGCCAAGAAGATAGGAAGTACGTCATCGCTGCTTTGCGCAAGGCAGGTTATGGGCCGAAACGAGCAGCGCTGAAGAAGAAGACGACAGAGGGGGATGACTCCGAGGACTCCAAACGAACACTTTCTGGAGCAGACCAACAACCCGTTGCTGGCTCTTCTACTCCATTGTCAGCAGTTCAAGCTGCAGTACGCACAATCACCCCTTCTGTTAACGAAATGAACGAGACGAGCCTTGCTTGCAGATCACACCACCCAAGAAGAAACGTAAACGTACGGAAATTGTCAACGAGTACCTTCCGGATGGGCCGCTGGACGATGCTGCTTCTTACGGGAGCTTGGAATTCAACGAGGTGTTGGATGAACAGGTGGGTGGTCACTACTATATGTGATTTGCTTTGAAGTGATGCATTCTCCCTACACGCTCCGAATACAGATCTTAACAACGAAATCGACAATTGTGAACCGAGCGCCGCTCATGACAGCTTGGGCGACAATCGTCGCGGAGCGAATTGGGTTCAAGAGAGAAGAGGCCCTCAGTATAGGTAAGGTTGTACATCGTTGAACGATTAGTTTCCTCGTCTCACGTTCCATAACAGCGACAGTGTATACCGAATTGAACGCTGTTACGAAAGGGGTTTATCTCGGTATTTACGATGAGAGCAAGAAGAAAGGCTTGGAAGCTACACGAAGCGGATACCAACCTTACGTCGATCTAATGGGGAGAAGGTGTGTTTACCCATTGTCTCCCTCGAATTAGCTGTTGAGGGAGTACTGTACTTTACAGGGTGTATGTATCAGTCTCATCTTTTGGTATCAACCCGAGCGAGATGCTCATACCTTTCTATGCACTTTCTCTCAGACCGCTCTACCAAACCCAAAACTCAGAATGGCGCGCGCTCTCAAACGGAGTACCAGCCAAACCAAGCGTTGCTTTCAATTACATATCCCGTGCATTTCGTCAGACGACCCCATATATCCTAGGCGCGCTTCGCCTTCTGGCCGAAAGCTACTCGCCGAAGGAGCTTGGAGAGAAGGCTTGGGGGATGTACGCTGAGTTCCGCCCATCGGCAGACGGGTGGGGCAAGAAGTCTGACGTCAAATGCGAAACTATTCTTGCGTTGAGAAAGAAGGCGCCACAGGGACCCACACCACCGAAGGCGAAGGTGGAAGAAGTGGAAGCTTCATTAGGTGGTGCGAGTGGAGAGGAGGTGAAAGAACCTGTCATCAAGTTTGAACCGACGGAGGTAGACTCAGAAGCACAGGAACCAGACGCGAAACGCGCGAAGGGGATGTCTTGGGAAGAGTTCGAAGCCGGACTAGACGATGATCGTACTTTTGATGGTATTGATTTTGATTTCTGATTGTGAAAGGATAATCAAGACGTTGCATTGGTAAAGATGTAAAGTAATTATCCGTGAATCTATAAGGACAGGCATGCTACATGGTCCAGCCTTCTAAACGAATCCTCTCAGAGCTTTTCAATGACAGCAGCGGTGAACTGCGAGGTTGTCGCCGATCCTGGTGAGGCAAAATAAATGGGTGACAGGCGGAGAGATTCCGATTTACTCACCTCCCATATCCGCTGTCCTGACCTTGCTATCGTTGATGACATCAAATGTGGCGCTCGCGATGTTGTTCGCGATGGTGTCGAGTCTATAAATCCTTTAGGACGAGCACTACGAAATTTTGTATTCAACTCACCCGAGATGACGCAACATCATAGTTGCGCTAAGGATCATCGCAGCTGGGTTGGCGCGGTTGGTCCCCATGATGTCACTGGCAACATGACGACAGCCCGGTTCGAAAAGGGCGTATTCCTGAACATTGTATTATTAGCCATTGAAAGCAAATCCTGCAAATAAGCGACCAACCCTTCCAACGTTGCATCCCGGGACAATCCCGGGTCCTCCAACGAGAGCCGCACCGATGTTAGAGACGATGGCACCGTAAAGATTTGGCATAACCATGACGTCAAATTGACCAGGTTTCGCGACCAGTTGCATCGATCTATGAATGAGATAAAGCGATCAAAACGTTGACAGACTGTGGCTGAAGGAGGGACACACGTGTTATCAACGATCATGTCGTTAACTTCGATCCCAGAGTGTTTGTACTCTTCGGCCACGCGACGGAACGTGTTCAAGAAGAGTCCATCGCCAAGTTTCATGATGTTTGCTTTATGGACACAAGTAATTTTCTATGATCGCGAGATTGAGCATTGTAAGTAAGAAAGTGGAAATCAAGGAAAGCGGAGATACCTTTCGTTGATTCTTCAACGCAAAATCAAAAGCGAAACGGGAGATCCGCTCTGCCTTGGCGCGTGTCGAAACCTTCAAACTTTCAACGACACCGGGGTAACTCTGATGCTCCAGGCCAGAGTACTCCCCCTCGGTGTTCTCTCGGATGATGGCAAAGTCCACATTAGAGTGGCGGGTGGGGAATCCGGGAAGGGATTTGCAGAGAACCACCGAAGCGTAGATGTCGAGTTGTTGGCGCATAGCCACGTTCCATGAGATGTGACCAGACTGAGATATGGGAGTGAATAGGATTCCTGTGATGGAAGAAGGAACGGGTCAAAAGCTGAAGGACTGGAGAGCATGCCAGGTCATACCCTTGAGTCCGACACGGTTACGCTTCAAACTGTCCATCGCCTGCTTGAACAACGCCTCACCGGAGGAAGACATTCCGGAAACATCGTACTGCTCCCATTCGATGGGCGCGTTTACGTGCTCGAAGATCTCCTTTACAGAGTCAGTAATTTCGGCGCCAATACCGTCTCCTGGTATGAGCGTAACCTGGGGCGCGAGCTGTTGAGAATCCGCTGGCAATCAAAAGAAGATAGATTCACAGTGTAGACACCGCCGTATTTAGTGGGCGCCTGTATGTCGATAGTTTGAGCGTGTAATCTTACGCAGGGAAGCGGAAACTCACCCTTTGAGTGACTTTCGGAAAGCCAGCAGACAAGGTGGTTGCTGCTCTCTGAGCGACAATCAGAAAGCCATTCAAGCGATTTTAAAGAAGAACTATACCGATTGAGAAGCTAAAGGGCGAACTACGGTGGATAAAGCGTTGCGCAACATTGCGGGCAATGTAGGAAACGGAGGGACGGAAGTGGATGAGTGAAAAGTCAAAGTGAAAATGGCAGCCGGCGTTCGGTGAATCCGGCGATTGAGCTCCGATATAATCGGTGACGTGGTCATGTGATCGATGTCGCTTTACGTAAACAGTGTATTGGTTTGCGGAAGTATTTTTCATTATTATTTGTTACCGATGAGTTATAACTGACAGGACTTTCAGGCGAACCCGTTCCATTCAATAGAGGCGAATAATCCCTGGGCGTCGTCGCTTCAGCGCACTGCCCGTCCTTTCTTTCTTTCGGCGACAACAATGTCCAACGATCCCTCAGAGGTACCCCAGCAACCTCGCCCTTTCACTTTCTCCTACTTTATTGTCTTACTCTTCGTTGTCGCACCACTTTGGACTTTCGTACCTCTCTCTTGGGCCTTCGTAATTTACTCCCTTACTGACGGCAAACTTTTGGCCTATCTATGGCTGGGACGAACGTGTTTTGTGGTTGCTTTCTGCGAGGTGAGTGCATGTTCTTGTATTTCGGAGTGCAGTCTATTAATCACTTCGGTTCAGGTGGCTTTCACCCTGTATCATTATCGTCTCGCTCGCTACGTCTCCAGCCTCCCACCAAATCCAGCAAGTCATCCTGCTGAAATTCGGGCTGCATGGACTCGTCTTCTCAAAGCTGGTCTCGCAAACCTTCCAGAAGACGGCTTTGACGAGGAGTCCACAAACTCTCAACGACTAGGTAGTCCTGCAGAAACGATTACTCAACTCGACAAGGACGACCCCCGTGCTATCGACTTTCGCGATACTGTGAGGACCTGGTTTTGCAAGGTACCCTGGTCCGCACTCCGATTGCAACAGGTGCATGAGTGGCTTTATTGGTCTCTGTACAACACCCACATGCCCCCTATCGACAAGATGGACCCGTCGCACAAGGTGGTCTTGGACGAAGTTGTCGAACTTTTCCAAAAACGAGCAGGAGCAACCATTCGGGATGGGTCAGACCCCTCAGTGTCAGCTATGCGCTTGACCATCGACAAAGTTAATATATCATGGCGACCGTTTGCTTTCTACGCGCTATTAGGCCTCACCAACTGGGGTCTTAGACTGTGGATGCAAGGTAATTGGGACATGGTACATGGCGAATTTGACGGGTTTGAGTGAGGGTCCCTTTCATATTCTATTCTGACTGCTTCTCACATCCCCTCAGATATCTGCTACGGATACCTCCTCGCTGGAATCAGTATACAGGAGCCCGTCCTATCGTTTTCGTGCACGGGTTAGGTCTTGGCCTTCTTCAATACAACGCACTGGTTCGGCACATGTTGGAAACCTTCCACGACCGACCTTTGCTCATCGTCCTCCAACCCCATATCAGTCAGGATATCTTCCACTCCTCATTTCTGAAACCTATGAATAGGCATCAGATGTCTAATTCTCTGGCCTCTTTTCTTCAAAAGATTGGTTGGGTGGACCGAACAGAAGAGAACTCGGAATCGAGTAGCGAAAGCGAAGGACCTGGGACTTTCAAGACCCGGAAAGGTGTTACCGTTTTGAGCCATTCAAAGTGCGATCCTTTCTTGTTGAGAGAAGTGCTACGGTTAACATTACCGCCATGTTGTAGTGGCTCCTATACCCATGCGTGGTTACTCAAAGAACATCCGAGAATGATCACCAGATCCTGTTTTGTTGATCCAGTAACATTCTGCTCTTGGGAAGGAGGTAAGCCATTCCTCCGCCTGTCATTGATTTACATCCGATCATTCAAAACGCATGTTAAGATGTTTGCTACAATTTCCTATATCGCCCCTGTCGGACGGTATGAACGCCTCCACAATTAACCATTCCGCTGCTGATCTCAAGCACCATCCAGGGATTAGAGCTTCTGATGCGATATTTCGTAGGAACGGAATTAGGAGTTGCCAACCTTCTTCAACGTCACTTTGACTGGGTGTCTAACTCGCTTTGGTTCGAAGAGATCCCCAACGCTCGCGATCCGAGCAGAACGCTCTTTTTGCTTGCCGGAAGGGATAGTATCCTTGAAGCAGATGTAAGTTGTTTTGTTTGATGAAAGCCCCTATGAATTGATCACTTTGTCAGCGCATCAAACGTTATCTCACTTCGCATGGCGTCCGCAAAGGCTTGTGGTATGACGCTGATGCCCGTCACGGTCAAGCTCTTGTTGCGGGCGGAGCAGGCCACACCGAGGTTCTGCGGTGGCTTCAAGAATCCGATAATTAAGTCGTTTGTTATTTCAGTTTTTTTGTTTCATCTGTGTGCTATCCTTGTTATTTTGTTATCATTTATCGGGTTCACAGTTGCTAATTTATTCCTACATCGTTACAAGTCTTCGACTAGATGGAAATGTTGTCTCATGAATCTTAATCTCCCTTTCGAAATGCTCTCCACTGCTTGAACCTGGGGAAGAGTTCCAATGCATTCTCATACATGACTTCAGTCAGCTTCGGTGAGTCCTTGCCGTAGAACGTTGTGGTGTTCTCAGCATACCACCTGGCCATGTCCTTGCTTACCGCTATGAAACGTGCATCAGTACAAATCACTCGAGTATACCTCGCGTCCACAATCACTCCTTCCTACATACCGGGTATGTCTGTCCCGAACAACAATCTCCCAGGCTTCACAAACACGTCTGCCAACATCAGGTTCGCTTCATATCCGCTTAGCGCGGTGTCGAAGTAGAAGCTCTTGAAATCTTCTAGGATTTCTTCTTCGGTGAGTGTGCAGCCCATGTGGCGGGAGAGAACGGCGACTCGGGCGGCGAGGAAGGGGGTAGACCCGCCAAGGTGGGCGAGAATGATTTTGACGTTTGGGTATTTCCGTTTACGGCCTGAGACGACGAGATGCGCTGCGGCTTTGTATGTTTCGTTTGGGACCTGTCCGAGTCGCGTTTAGTATAGGAAAGGAAAGGTTTTTTTGGGGGGAGGGGGCGCGGGGAAACAAATGGTCAAAGGAAATAGGTGATGTGAAGTGTGTCTGCATCATGATGTAGGTTTATATGTACCTCTGAGATGGGGAGACCAAGAAGTTCGTGTGGATATGGTGTGGACGAAGGCGTTTGTGTGCCATGTACGAACACGACCGTTCCGCGTCGATCTAGTTCGGCCCAAATGGGATCGTAGCGGTCATCGCCGATGTACGCTACATTCATTCAGGTGAGGTGCTGAAAAACGGTGCGGTGCAAGGGTGAGAGGGAATTTACTTGCGAGGGACCCTTCTCCATACGATGAAGACAACGAAATTCCATCAGCCTTGAGTTCATCGAGAGCGAACGCGATCTCATTCAACACTCCTGGCTACTGGCTGAGTCTTTCTGGCCTTTCAACGGAATGCGTTTAAGGGGTCACTCGGCGCACCGTTGACGTCATCCAAGAAAGGCACTGTGGCGAAGAACCCAAATCTCTCTGGGTATCTCTCGCATATGTTCACCACGAAATTGTTCTTGTCCCTTGTGTCGTTGCGGTTACGCTCGCTGACAGTGCCGGAACCGATTGCGGGGAAAGAGAGGACGGCGATGTCGATGCCGAGAGCATCCATAGCGCCGAGACTAACCTCTGGAGTCCAGGGGAGGTTTTCAGCTGGCGTACGCCAACCAACATTGGCGTTTAATGCGCGTTTGTCGAGTGTAGGGGGAAAAAAGTGGTGGTGCACATCGATCTGTGGCATGGGGGGTCGACAAAGAAGGTGGGGTAAAGTGGTGCTTTAAAAGAAGGAAGTATCAGTACCATTTTTATTAAGAGAAGCCTACTGGCACGTTATAGAAGCCGTGTTGACATCATCCCGTGGTCCTTAAGTTATAGTAACAACGTAAAAGGTTTGAGATTACTGGTCACGGTCAATAAAGGGCATTGCTGTTCATAACGCTTCAGCTCCTGAAAGCCTTGCATTCCTCCCCGTCCCAACTGACGAACTGTCCACTCAGTTCCTTGGGTACGCTCAAAGCTAGCCCCGCGATCACCTGAGCGGGTGCAGCGGGCTCTAAAAGTTCTCCCTTCGTGTGTAGATCGACGAAATGCTGGCGAAACTTGCCCATCGCGATCGCGCTTTCCTTCGAGTCTCTGATGTTGATTTGCATCTACGACAGTCGTCAGAAAAGTATGCCAAAACATGCGAAGAGACCCCGACCTGCGTATCGACGACCCCAGGCCGGACGGCGATAGATGTCACTTGCGCCTCCTCTTCAGCCAGAGTCCTTGGTTGGATTAAGACAAGGGATCGATAAAATGGGGACGAATATTCACCTGCAAAGACTGTTCATGGCTGCTTTGGACGCATTGTAGGGACCCCAACCCGGCATCCCCTTTACAGCAGCACCGGAGCTGACGAACACGATACGTCCGCCGAATTCGCTCTTGCGAAGTGCAGGCAACGCGGCTTTAACCGCGGTGACGAGAGAGAAGAAGTTGATATCGAAATGAGTTTTCCACTCTGAAAGCGGAGTTTCATCTCCAATTCGACAAAGAGGATCCAAAGTCGCAGCGTTCAAGACCAGACCGTCAAGATGGCCGTAATGACTCTCCGCCTGGGAGATGGCAGAAACGAGGGACTTCTCGTCTTGTCTGAACAAGGGAATTTAGTGTTCGAGTAGGCACTGAGCTGCGCGTTTGCACCAACATGTCGCATGGTACGAAGAACAAGGATTCAGTTGCTAATTCTCTTAGCTCTTGAGATTCGGTCCGGGAGAGGGCCACAACATTGGCGTTATGTTCCTTCAATAATATTCTGGTGGCGGCAAGGCCGATACCTCTGACAACGAGTAGATTAGCAAGGAATGTTACTATCATGTTTTATTTTAACCTTGAAGCGCCAGTTACGAGAATTACAGGTTTAGTTGTCGCCATGATAATACAGATAATGATAGTGGTGACATATCTCCGGGTGTGAAGTTCGGAACAGTCACGGATGCGGAGATTGAAACACGTCTGTAAAAGGAAATCTCCCCAATTTTTTTCAAGTTTGGATAAGCGGGTTCAGCNNGGGTTCAGCGTACAACAGCCAGCGGGCGCACTCTTTTCTTCTTCAACTCTTTGAATTCATTCCTCCTCCCTCCCCTTCTCTACAAAAAAACAATGTTCACTCGTCTCGCAATTAGACGTGTAGCTCCTTCATTTGCTGCCAATGCACGAGCAATGGCTTCAGCTCGTCGTGGATTTTTGGGTGCTCGCGGATATGCAACGGCGGACAGCGAAAACTCTGTGCGTCATTCTCGTGTTTCTCATTAAGAAATAACCTAAATATTGTCTTTTAGATGACAGTTCGAGACGCTCTCAACATTGCCATGGAGGAGGAGATGCTCCGGGACGAAACCGTTTATATCCTTGGTGAAGAAGTGGCGCGATACAACGGAGCCTACAAAGTATTCGCCTCTTTACTAAAATTTGGGTCACTTGTTGCTAATACCCTCTTCACTAGGTGACAAAAGGACTCATGGACAAATTCGGTGAAAAACGAGTCGTGGATACCCCAATCACCGAGATGGGCTTTGCAGGTTTGGCAGTCGGGTCCGCGTTGGCAGGTCTGCGACCAATGTTTGTTACCCTTCTCCCTTCCTCTTTCACCCGCATTGTCTTCCTCGTTTACTAATCTGGTTCATGATCAAGATGCGAATTCATGACATTCAACTTTGCCATGCAAGCCATTGATCAAATCGTCAACTCGGCCGGTAAAACCTACTACATGTCTGGTGGAAACGTACCTTGTCCTGTTGTGTTCCGTGGTCCCAATGGTGCTGCAGCTGGTGTCGCTGCTCAGCACTCACAGGACTACGCAGCGTGGTATGGATCCATTCCTGGTCTCAAAGTCGTCAGTCCATGGAGCGCGGAGGATTGCAAAGGTCTTCTCAAGGTCTGTACATGCTGCATAATAACCCAATGACGCGTCCTGACCATGTTCGTACTCCTGCTAGTCTGCCATCCGGGATCCCAACCCAGTCGTCTTCCTTGAAAACGAGATGCTTTATGGTGTTTCCTTCCCAATGTCCCAAGAAGCCATGTCGGACAACTTCCTGATCCCTATCGGAAAATGTAAAGTCGAGCGTGAGGGTACCGACATCACCATTGTCGCACACAGCAAGATGGTCAGCCATAGCATTGAAGCGGCTGATGCTCTTGCCAAGGAGGGCATCAAAGCTGAGGTCATCAACCTGCGAAGTATTCGCCCTCTTGACATCGATACCATCATCAAGTCCGTCAAAAAGACTAACCGGTAAAGACTCATTCCCTTCAATTGGTTGTTACGTGTCGTTAACAAGACTTTCGTTATAGCTTAATGATCGTCGAAGGTGGATTCCCAGCATTCGGCGTTGGCAGCGAAATATGTGCCCAAATCATCGAAAGCGACGCGTTTGATTACCTAGATGCCCCTGTGGAGCGCGTCACTGGCGCTGACGTGCCTACTCCCGTAAGTTCCCGCAAATTTGTTTTTACTTCCGAAAACCGGCACTGATGAAATTCGGTTGGAACTATTTTTTTTTTCGCAGTATGCTGCCAACCTCGAGGCTCTCGCTTTCCCTGATACACCCTTGATCGTCAAGGTTGCAAAACGTGCGCTTTACAGGACCAACTGATACCCATCCCCGATGATGGTTGTCGATGGCGTGTTTGAGTGATTTATAGATTCATCGCTTTACTACTTCTCGCGCTCTATATTGCAATAATCTACATATTTTTTTCTTGGTGGAAAAGAAAAAGCGTACTTGCTACTATAGTGACTATTTGCTTGTTCAAGCCTTGGATTCCTGGGCACGAAGCCGAATCCGGACAGCGTTCGCATGCGCTTCCAAACCTTCGCAATCTGCGAGTGTGGCAACGACGGGACCCAGTGTGGACAAGCCAGCTGAAGTGATCTGTTGCGATGTAATGTGCTTCTGGAATGATTGGGTGTTGACGCCGCTGAATTGGCGAGCATATCCGTTGGTTGGTAAAGTGTGATTTGTTCCTGAAGCGTAGTCCCCACAACTGGGATAGACCAGAGTTAACAAGTTGCAAGATGGCGTATGGAAAAAGCTGCTCACCTTTCTGGGGTGTATGGCCCAACAAAGACACTTCCCGCATTCTCGATGGAGGCTACGGCTTCTTCTGCGCGTTCGAGGTGAAGGATGAGATGCTCAGGCGCGTAATCATTCGAGAACCGGATTGCTTCCTCTACTGTTTTTGTCTCGACCAACAGACTCTTCCCTATTGATTCGCGAACGATGTCGACGCGGGACAGTGCGTGCGCCTGGTCGTCCACTTCTTTTTCGATTTCTTTGATTGTCTCTTGTGACAGATCAACAGCGAGGAGGACCACTTGGGAGTCGACACCGTGTTCAGCTTGCGAAAGGAGGTCTGCTGCCACAAAGGCAGGGTTGGCGGTATGATCGGCTATGACCTGGAGGAATTTCATCAGTCGATTCCTTTTGACGGAAGGGAAAAGGCGCATACAAGCACTTCAGATGGACCAGCGGGCATATCTATAGACACAAGTGCGTCCGTATCGTTTTGCACGAGCATCTTGGCTGCTGTGACCCACTGATTTCCAGGCCCGAAAATCTTGTCCACCTTTGGGACGGTTTCCGTACCGTACGCGAGCGCGGCGACGGCTTGTGCTCCTCCGGCCTTTAAGATCGCCGAAGCACCTACGAGGTGAGCAACGTACACCACCTCCGGAGATATCGTCCCGTCCTGGCGAGGTGGAGTGGCCAACACAACCTCTTTGCACCCTGCAACCTGAGCAGGGATCCCGAGCATTAACGCGGTCGATGGGAGGATGGCTGTTCCTCCTGGGACATAAAGCCCCACTCGGGCGATGGGCCGCGCGAAACGAGAACAGACGACGCCTGGCATGGTCTCTACGGTCAATGTGACCCCGTCGACTTGAGCTGCATGGAATTTTTTGATGTTCGCGTAAGCGATGTCGATAGCTTTCCTAACCTCGGGGTCAACCACCATAGTTTCTGGGGCGAACGGAGGGAAGACGACGGTTGAAGTGAGCTGAACTTTGTCGAATTTGGCGGTAAAGTCGAGAAGCGCCGCATCTCCTCCTGAACGCACAGCCTCTACAATTGGCTTGACCTTGCCTATCATTTCGTCAGATTTAAGGACCGGCCTTTTTAGGAGCAGTTCTCGCTCGTCGGGTGTAACGGAGGCTAGATCCACAGTACGCATACGTATGGGGGCGGTGGGATCTATCGCTGCCTTTGGTTGTTCAGCGGGTGTTGCAGGTTGTGTGGGCGCGTCCGGTGTTTTGGAAGTCCACTGTGGCTTTGCGTTTCCCGCTCTTCGAGTTATTCTGCGCGCCTTTTTATCTAGTGACCTCTCGATGTCAGCTATGCTGACGCCTGAAGCAATGCACTTCGCCAAAGCAAAGTACAATAGGTCTGCAGCCTCAAACGCAACCTCCTCTTTTCCTTCGGCACGACACAGTTCATCGGCTTCCTCCATTATTTTAGACCGAAGTAGATCAGGGTTGTTGAAAAGTCGCCGTGTGTACGAGCCCTCCGGGGCAGAATCCAACCGAGATCGCAAAA
>CEMH01204001.1:31503-43203 GCA_001179725.1 Macrocystidia cucumis | reverse complement strand
CCGTGTTCGACATGTAAGGCGCTGAGTAACGAACTAAGGCAATCAAGGTGAGTCTCTCCCCCTCATAGGGTATTCAAAATCCTTTGGAATGTCTTCTGGGGCGATGTTCGGGACGGGGCCTGTAAACCACCGGTGTGCAGACGTAACCCAACTAAGAGACGCAAACATCAACACGAAGCCCACGATCACGACCGAGTAGTCTGTTTCAATTTGGACATAGTCGGTGTTAACATGAACGTAATGAACTGGGCTGGGGAGGAAAATGACTTACTCATATCGTTTGCTGACATCACTTTCAAAGTGGGGAAGAGTAGCAAGATGCAGACAAAAGCAGACCATGCGACTGAGATGGTCCCAACAAGGATGGACCACTTCCCAAGGTTGAATGGACCTGGGCGGAAGTCACGTCTTCCGGTAGTGATACGAAGGAGTATGGGGAGTGCGTATGAGGTGTATAAGCCAACAACTGTCGCCCTACCACGCACACATAGGTGAGCCATGATGGGTCTGAGATAAAATGGACCACCTGCTCACCCAGCCAGGGAGGATAACGCAGTCGAGGAGAACACAAGTACTCCGATTATAGCGGAAGAAACCATCACCAACCAGACAGCGTTGACTGGGGTTTTGGTGCGAGGGTTGATGTGTCTCCACCACCGCGAACCAGGAAGGCCATTGTCACGAGCTAAAGCAAAGGTCACTCGAGAAGCGTCGACTCCCTGCGTCACGCCGTTAACCCACTGCGATTTCATCCAAAACAGATCCTCAGAAAGGGAGAATGCGTGGTGAGTGAACGAATGCTCACTTGGACGACCAACAAGAAAGCCCAAATTGTCAATGTACCACGTTTTCCCACTGTGTCCAGCACAAGTTGACCCATAGGGAGGGGCAGCTTCGTAGCGAGCAGGTCTTGAACAGACGTGGTCGCAAAACTTGCGGCAATCATGATTATCAACCCGAACAACTGTGTCATACCCACACCAATCATCATCGCGACTGGTGCGCTTCGAGATGCTCCAGAGACTTCTTCAGAAATGTGAGCGGCTCCATCGTCTGAGATTGTGTTGCGTGAGGCGTAACAGCACGTTTCATAAGGGACCCACAACCGGTAAGGCACCACATTGGCGCCGTGAATGATAGCAGAAACGCCCAGCCATCTAAAACAGACCAGTGAGGAGGAAATCCACCAAAAAGTGGGGAGACATACCACTCGCCCATCCTGTATTGTTTTCTAGAGATCCAAATGCTATTTTTGCGGATACTCGACGTTCCCCAGCACCAACGACAAGACCAATGACAAGAGCGAGCGTCGTACAAACTACCTCATAATCTGAGAGGATTTTCAATTTGGGTAGATGAAGTCTTACCGTTCACTGCAGCGACGAAAAGGGACAGGCGAGCTATCACCCACGTTGCAGACGAGCACACTACCGCATGAGACAACAGTAGCAGCATGAGTATTCCATAGGTGGCTCCGGCGCTCAAGATCACTGTGCCGTCACTCCCGACCGCGACGGCAGTCGCGATCATTTGCGCACTTAAAGGTTGTTTTATTGAGTCCTTCAGCCAAAAAAAGTAGCGGGCACGTACAGGGTCAAATCGATCGAAGCGACTAAGGCCACTTGTCCTGAGACGTTAGCCCATCCCGTGATCCAGCTAGCCAATCCCGCGTAACGAGGAGGAGCTAGCTTGGCAGAAAAGTAGTATAGACCTGCACTCGTGCTTAGTTCCAGCGTTAGCAGGCTGCGAATTTTGAAGCTACAACGTTACTCACGGCATCGACGACGTCAATTCAGCCAGAGACGCAGCAATACACAGGACAAAGATGCAAGGTATTAGCCAGCCAAATACCATCCCGACATGACCACCTGTAAGGTAAGCCTATTTCCTACCCGTCTTAAAGAATATGATTGACTTACCGGTCACCAAGGGAAAATAGAATGTGGTTGAAATGGCCGAACATATTCCCATAATTGACAAAGTGAACGTTATCGTCGCCAGAAGCTACTTTTGTGTGAGAAAGCGGGAAGTTTGAATAAGTGAAAATAAGAGGCAGGCAGCCTCTTTTTTACAGAAAATTCTCGGCGAAACTCGCTTTTGTAACCGAGGAAAGCAAGAAGAGTGTCATCCTTGTTCCTTGAGGGCCTGATGTGGTCTTTTATGACGGACATTGACCTGCGTATAGTGAGATAGCAAGAGAGGAGACCTACAACCTCATGTTTCTTCCAATGATCTCAAAAGAAGAACCCTGAGACTCATATCCCACAAGCGGAAGATCATGCGTCGCAAGTTAGAGCGGACAAGCCTTGCAGAATCTCCCACCAGAAGTCGATCGCAGCCAATAACATGGTTAGCGACATGTGGAGCACGGCAGATGACAAGCACCTGTCAACGCAGTTTGTAGAACTTGAAAGAACAGGTCAAAGGAGGTCAAAGGAATGGATGCTGACACGTGGTGGTGGAGTTCTGCTCAAGCAGAGGCAAAGTGCGTGGGAAAAACGCGTTGCTCTGTCAGGGTCGTGGGAAAGTCTTGTCGTGCCACCCCAACCGAATATGCTCCGTCATCTCCTCGACGACTGGCACCCAAGAGGGCATTCAGAGTAACGACCTTAGTAGCAGGACTAGAAAGTTTCTCCGTCTCCTCGTCTTGTGTTCAGTAGATTTCTCAGTCGCTCAACAAACCAAGATGAAGGTCGATTGAGGGTGCGCTTTGACCCCCCTTCCGTTTCTCGCGTCTAGTCCGCTCCTGCAAACAGCAGCGGTTCCACAAGTAACCAAGATGCGACCTTGAAGCTGAAATGGGTATACAATATCCTACGATCGGACAATGGTTTCAAAATTCTTGCGCGACGAAGTAATCGCCATGACTTTCTTTTGAAAAGTAGCGATTTTTATTATTCCCCTCTCACTCCTCCATCGACACATGGAACAGGGCAGCTGCGTAGCCAGACAGTCACCCCTTTGTCTCGTGATCGTATTCGAATTCCTTTGGGACGTCTTGAGGGGCGATGTTTGGGATGGGCCCTGAAAACCACCGATGGGCGGACATGATCCACGAGAGAGATGCAAATATCAGCACGCAGCCAACAATCACCACTGCGTAGTCTATAAATGATGATGGAGGTATTGAACGCTGATGTCAAATATACGCGAAAAAAAAGACGTACTCATGTCATTCGCTGATATCACTTTCAATGTGGGGAAGAGCAGCAAGATGCATACAAAGATAGACCAGGAGACGGCGATTGTTCCGATGGGGATGGACCACCTCCCAAGGTTGAACGGACCTGGGCGAAAATAGCTCCTCCCAGAGGTGATACGAAGTAGTATGGGGAGAGCGTATGAGGTATATAAACCAACGACTGTCGCGCTGCGCAGACAAGTCAGACGTAAACCAAAGCAAACGTGGTGGCCAACGGCTCACCCAGCTAGAGACGCCAACGCAGTTGAGGAAAATATGAGTACTCCGATGACCGCTGAGGAGGACATCACCAGCCAGACAGCGTTAACCGGCGTCTGCGTGCGAGGATTGACGTGTTTCCACCAACGTGAACCAGGGAGGCCGTTGTCACGGGCCAACGCGAAGGTCACTCGCGAAGCGTCGACTCCCTGTGTCACACCATTGACCCACTGCAGAGAAAGACCAGCCCCATTCAGAAGAAGATTCAAAGCTGAGATATTCAACACACCTGGACGAACAACAGAAAGGTCCAAATCGTCAACATACCGTGTTTTCCCACCGTGTTGAGAAGAAGTTGTCCCATAGGTAGTGGAAGCTCTGTTGCGAGAAGGCCTTGAACAGAAGTAGTGGCGAAGCTTGCAGCAATCATAATCATCCATCCGCAAATCTGGGTGACACCAACACCGAGCATCATCGCAATCGGTGCACTTCGAGCTGCACCCGAGACTTCTTCAGAGATATGAGCGGCCCCATCGTCTGCGATTCTCAATGAACAAAGCTCAACCTGGGGACATTCGGAAGGAACCCACATCCGGTAAGGCACCACATCGGCGCGGTAAAGGAGAGAAGAAATGCCCAGCCACCTACGAAGAATGAGCGGTGGGACAGAAAATATGAGAATTAAAATTTCACGTACTACTCGTCCATCCCGTGTTATTTTCTAGCAAGCCAAACGCGACTTTTGCTGGTACCCTCTGATCACCAGCCCCGACGACAAGACCAATGACGAGGGCGAGCGTCGTGCAGACTGGTTGACCAATAACGACCTATCAGCAAGACACAAACCTGAACGAAAATCATCATACCGTTTACCGCGGCGACAAGGAGCGACAGGCGGGCAATTACCCACGTAGCGGACGAGCACACTACCGCGTGGGATAAAAGTATCAACAAAAGGATACCGTAAGTGGCTCCTGCGCTCAGGACCACCGCGCCGTCACTTCCTACAGTCACAGCCGTCGAGATCATTTGTGCGCTGTTGCCAGTCTCAGCATATGGTCGAGGTTTCGGAGTGTTTGCATACCAAGTAAAATCGATAGAACAGACCAAGGCCACTTGTCCAGTAACATTAGCCCATCCCGTAATCCAGCTAGCCAATCCAGAGTAACGAGGCGGAGCTAACTTTGCGGAGAAATAGTATAAGCCTGCACTCGTGCTGCACGCTCCAACTGAGTGTCACGAATTCTACAAAAGAGCGGGTCGACTCACGGCATGGATGAAGTCAGTTCTGCGAGCGATGCGGCAATGCAAAGAACGAAAATGCAAGGAATTAACCAGCCGAAGATCATTCCGACATGGCCTCCTGCGAGATAAGTTGATATACTGCCCCTTCTATAAAAGAGTGGCGTTGGGCGCACCAGACACCAAGGGAAAATAGAAAGTGGTGGAAACAGCGGAACATACCCCCATAATGGAGAAAGTGAAGGTTATCGTCTCTAAAAGCTACACCATGGCAAAATCATGAGAAATGAGAAAAAAGAGAGGGTTTGAGATCGTGGTACCGAGAATTCTCGACGGAACTCGCTCTTGTAGCCCAGGAATGCAAGTAGAGCATCGTCCTTGTTCCTTGAAGGTCTGGTGCGGGGGTTTCCAGATTCGCCCATGGAAGGTATGACCTTGTGGTGAACTTGAAGGTGCTTGTGCCGGGGACGTACCCTCAATTATATAGTTTGAGGCCATTGATAACAAAAACAACCACGGAAAACGAATTCCACAACGGGAAGGCCATCAATTGATTCCAACATCTGGAGAAACAATTCACAAACGAAGAGGCGGACTCTCCCACAGGCTTCCAGGGTACAGCCGCAGCCAATAAGCAGGGCGAAGGCTATGATTGATATGGCTTGAACAGCGCATGCCATCCTGAGATACGAGTTGAAGGCAACTCAAGTCAACTTGGACCACTGTGGGTAGGGAAGTAGTTTGTTTGAGAGTGTGAGAATATTGGTTGAGTACTAATTGCTCTTCGCGACGGTTCTGATCCTGCATGCATGCGCAGTCACACCAATCCTCTCCTGCCGCTCTCTGAGATTTCGTCCAGGGGAAATGTAACAAAGTTCCGAGAAACTGTCCGTTCTTTGCTCACTTGGTTCCTTCATAGCCTAACAACCTAACTCCCATTGTCAAGGATCTCTCTGTACGTTTTTGCACTTTAAAATATGATTGTCTGAAGGTCGATTTTCTTCATGTTATCTTAATGTTACTGAACGTGCCTTTGGTACTGGTGAATGTCGAGGGTCAATCATCGTGGTGAAGGGTTCACATGTCGACGTTTGCGAGATGAACATGACGGGGGATCCCAGAGGAAAGCCACGACAACTTTCATAATTTGAATGACAGTAATAAAGCGTGAACACCTCAAGCTCTGAAAACCTGTGAGTGACTTTGAGAGGCTGCCGTAGTTTACCGTCGACGGCTAGGCAACCGAATTTAGAGTTTCTTGAGTTAAATGACCCCTCCCAACTTGGCCATATGGTCGTTGCTCGTTCACCTGGTTTGGTCAAGTTTCTCCTGGATCTTCACATGCAAGGCGTAAGAGCGTCCGAGCCTAGATGTCCGAGGTGGGAGAAAGTGTCACTAGTTAGAATCTTATAGTGATGCACCCTCCTTTGTCGTCTATCGAAGAGGAACAGAAGGAAAGGGGGTTAAGTCTCAATCAATCACGCCCAGATGATCCTCTTTTATCGTTCCAATTGCGAACTAGCCATAATGAATGTTCAAGACGGATCACGGACACGACCAATACCTCACTCACAATTTCAGTTGCGTCAACACGAGTACCAACAATCTTTAGCCGAACGCGGGTGTTCTTTTCTATGATCTGGCGTATGGGGTGTCTTAATGAGATGATCGCACAGAAATCAGACGACATACCTGCTCATCAGATGCGAAAGAGGGTGGATTTGAGTTTGGGTCAAATCTCATGTCGGGGTGTATCAGCTAGGGGGGAAATTACACAGCTCAGTGACGACTGGAGGAAACACCGAAGGAGGCGCTCACTTGGTGCGACACGAAGACAGTCAACGGGCCAACATCCGCAAAAAAACCCATCTTGGTCATTTAGTTTGGGGTGAAAATGTTGGAGGTACAGGAAGTTCCTAACAACTCACTTTGTTGACGTTGTTGACCACACCATCAACCACTTCACCCTTGAACGGTTTGAACACGATTGCGCGGTACCGTGTTATGAACTCTGCCTGACCACTGCCCCCAAGCACCATCCCCTTTCCAATGTCAAGGATCGAGACGACGGCGATGATGTAGCCAAACTGCCCAGAACATGTTCCTTCCACATCTGAATACAACTTTGATTCCAGGAAGTTGAGCATTCGTGGCCCAAAATACGATGGATGGAGGAGGATAGTGTGGGTCAGCTCTTTCTACAAAAAGAGTATCATTGCGTTTGCCTGGGGATGCTACAGCGCAGAAACTCACAATGAAGAACATGATGGTCGACCAGAGGACGTGGACGGCAGAATACAAATCCTTGGTCTGCTTGTCATGGTTGGTCACATTGTAGCTTACGTGTTGTTAGTTTACTTCAACGGCCGACTAGCTCAGTTGGTTAGAGCGTCGTGCTAATAACGCGAAGGTCTTGGGTTCGATCCCCACGTTGGCCATGTTTTTGCAACTTTGAGTCCCCTCCACTGAGACAATCCGCTGAAGGGATTCAAATCTATCGTATTTTGGAATCTCAAACCCTCAAGGGCCCAAAGGTGGGGTGGGCGCACTTTGCAGCACCCATTGACGTGGCACTCCAAAATGTACAAGTCACGTCAAAATGTCGTCGTCGTTCTTCAATATATAAAGATGAGTTTGCAAATAATTAGTACATACAGTTGGAGAGGAATGAATATTTAAGACGTCGACGCGTCAACTGTCGGTCCGTACTTCCATCTCTTTACAGCCACTGTCCAACGTGATTGCCCTTCCTGTCCTTCACTCTGCAATCCCAGGCCATCGGGTAAGAAGTCAATGGCGCCCTCTTTGACCAACGCCCGCTTCAACTCAGTTTTGAGCGTATTCATGACGTCCAAATTGTTGGGCAACAACCCTAGATGGGGTGGGCGAACGGCCGGGTTTTCTTGATCCAACGTCGAGGATGTCGGGCTGATGGCAATGCTGGAAAGCGCGGTTTCGGTGGGTGGGACGGACCGTCCTGTTCCTGTGACCGACACATTTTCCTCTGCATTTTCAGGGAGCTCAACAGGACGTGGGGTGGGTGGCGATAAGTCGATGGTTATTGAAATACTCGGGATGCTGGCATCTTTGGGCTGGTCTTGTGAAGGAGTCAGAGTGGGGGTCTTCTCGTGATTTGGGGAACCGGTGGGGAGGAGCGACGATGTTGGGAGGGTATGTTGAGCGTATTGCAGGTATAATTGGCGCCAGGGCACTTCGACGTCAGTGATGGTGTGCATGGAGTATTCTGACCCGCCTTCTGATGATGGTTTTGGAGCGAAAAGGTAGAGGCCCTCGGATGTTTCAAGAATGATGCTCTGAGGTTGAAGTTCCGCACCAACACCCACCGGCTCGCTATCAAGGTCCATAGATACATCTGGACCGTCGAGCTTACGACGTTTCCGTCGCCCGCCATCTTGCAAGGATGACCGAGGAAACATGGCATCTTTCAGGGCATTTGGGTTGTATTTAAATCTGAGATCGAAGGAGATTTGATCAGAAAGGAAAACAAAGCACTCGAGAAAGAGTCGTACCCAGCATCAAATCGCCAAGGGAAGCCAAATGGCAGCTGGATCGTCAACATGTTCATCTCCTCACGTTCCTCCTTCTGCTCGTCCACAGGCTTGTGATCAAGTTCTGCCTGCTCCTCTTCCAACTCTTCCACAATCACGTCCAGAACTGACGCGTTCGCCATGCGGCGTTGAGGGGGAGGCACGGGCCATTCCCATCCTCTTCGGCGCTTCCGTCCTGCAAGCCGAGGTGGGGGTTGACAATTGAGACCGAAAAGGCTAGCTCGACGCTCATTGTATTCGAATATCCGTTGCGAGCGGTTACGTATTCCTAGGTTTGGAGCAGCGCGGGCGGTACCCTTCTACAAAAATGAGACCGTCAGCGACCTGGGGAAAAAAGAGCGTCAAGAAACTCAATGCTCACAGGAACGAACTCGGCCTTGATAACTTCAATTCCACTTCCATCGTGTCCACTCCCCCAACCAGCGCTGACGAGCCCACGTCCGTCATCGTCTTCATCATCTTCGTCACTTGTCTCTCCTCCGTCGATCTCTTCCATATCGACGTCCTCATTTGCACTGGCGTCCCGGCCAGTCGGTTTCCTGTTCATCTTTGCGGCATCGCCAATAGGGCTCTCATCGGCACCAGCCCATTTTTCTCCCCTCCCACCCAGGAACCGGCCCACAACTTCTTCCTTTCCACCTTTCCCTCCTTCTCTCCTCCAACCCACACCACGCGCACCGACACATCTCATCACTCTCAGTTCCACCTTCAAATCCTTCCCTTCCTCTCGCGCATGTCTCGCACCGCTCCACGTCACCCACCCCGAATGAACAGCACACAAAAACAAATCAGAATCATCCGTATAAATCCTCCTCTTCCTCGTTATTTTCTTCCGGACCTGTTTTTGCTTGAGTGGCGATTGCTGCTGTCCGTAGCCAGTAACACTCGACATCATCGCTCCACCGTCCCGTTGGATCACACCCCCGCGTTTTGAAGACGAAGACGAAGACGTGGTAGCCGCATACAGCCCCATCGTTGCCGCGCTTCCTCTCTCCTTCCCTCTTGAAGATTGAGGAAGAAGGGAACTGCTGCTATCTCCATTCGCACGGAATCCATACTGCTGCTGTTGTTGGTGGGGCTGTTGTTGACGTCGGTCGCCACTGCGACGAGAAGCCGAATTGGACGACGAAGGTAGCACACCGCCACCCCAGATTTTGGGTCTCGCAGGTTTGTCAAGGGGTATGAACCCGCTGGGGATGATGATCGTGGCGCGCGTTTCGGAATCGACGAGGTACTGTTTTTCGGCTTCCGGTTCCTGAGGCTCAGCCTCTTTGGCGTTGGGAATTTCTGCAGGAGTTGTGACCGTCTCCACTGCGTCAGATGTTTTGACTGGGGATGGTGAACGAGGGGGTGAAGTTGTGGATATGGTTTTGGGATTTGGGATGGTGTTAGGAGCATTGGTAGCTGCGCTCGTACTTGGGGGAGAGGGCGGAGGTTCGATGACAATGGAGGCCGAAGAAGCATCCGCCTCAACGACGACGGAGGCGGCAGAAACATCCTTGTCAATCACCATCTTGTCGTCTTCTTCCACAACTTTGACAACCTCAGTGATGGTTGTGTTCTCAGCAGGCTTTGCGTCGTCTACGGATTGAATTCCCTCCACTCTCTCCGTGGTAGGCGCAGTGTCCTTCTCTTTAGCACCGTCGACGACCATCTGTTCTCCGTCCGCTTTTTCCACTTTGTCTGTCTCGCTTTCATCCTTGCCCGCTTTCTCGCTACTCCGCGCATCCTTCGTCCCCCCATCCACATTTGCACCCACACTTGGCGCCACCACTGCCCCATCAAAGAAATAAGGGAAAGGCACCCTCGGATACACAAACGTCCCCAAACTCAACACCACCCTCGCTCTCTCCACCTTCCCACCTGCAACACCAACACCCACACCACCCTCATCCTCTGCCTCATCCACCTCCACCCCATCCTCCTCATCCTCATCTATCCACAAACCACCACCACCACCACCACCGTTGACCAAAAGCGCCTCATCATCACTCTGACCACCCCCAATCGCAACGCTATCATCAAAACCTCCTGCTACACCGTCCCTCAAATACCCTTGAGGTCCCTCCAACAGTATCGCCTGCCGCCTCCTTTCGCGATCCCTCTCCCTTTGCTCTTTCTCCCTCTGCTGCTGCTGCTGTTGAGGATCCCTCGGCAAGTGCGCGCTCATATGTTGTTGTTGTTGTTGCTGCTGCTGCTGACCTTGACCTTGCACTTGCGAATGGTGATGATGGTGATGATGGTGATGATGATGATGATGTCGTCCTCCATTACCACCACTCCCCGGCGCAACGTCCTCGTCGCCCCCCCACGTAGCCTCGCCACCACCACCGCCACCGCCTCTGTCATCATAATACCCGCCATTGACATCGGGTTCGCCTCCTACACCCCCAGGACCATGATGCATCGAGGACGAAGAAGACGTGGGACCATGCTGCTGTAATTGCCCTCCGCCGCCCGGGCCCGCCGAAGGGTGATGATGATGCGTTTGAGGCGGCTGCATCCCCTGTGGCTGCTGCTGTTGCGGGTGTGTATGATGGTGGTGATGCGCTTGCTGCGAATGCGGGTGCAATAACTGTTGTTGCTGCTGCTGCTGCTGCGAATGATGAGGAACATGATGAGGATGTGGATTTTGACCATGCAATTGCGAATGAGGGTGTGAGTGCGACGACATGTGCATTCCAGACCCAGATGAAGGTGTCGTCCCGTCGAGCCCAGAATCCATTGGATAATGCATCACCTGTTGTTGGTGCTGCTGCTGCTGCTGCTGCGGGTGGTGCTGGTGTTCGCGATGAGAAATGTGTTGAGGTTGCTGTTGCGATGGGTGTCCTAAACCTTGACCACCGCCATACGAAGATGACAACATTGACATAGGTGGAGGCGCCAACGCATGTCGCTGATCCTGAGGGTGTATATGCTGCTGTTGGAGATGATGAGATTGTTGCTGCCTCTGGTCCTGCTGAAGCTGCCGTTGTTCCTGTTGCAACTGACGGTGCTCTTGCTGCTGCAACGAAATCAACGAATGTCCCGTTCCTGCGCCACCGCTAGCATGAGCATGACTGAGCAAATGCTGTCCAGGTGGTGGCGGGGGTGGCGGTTGAAGCAAGTGCGAATGAGGACCAGAAGGAGGAGGCTGCGAACCAGCAATATCACTCCACGCTGCATATCGATTTCGATCCCGATCCCGATCACGCTCTCGCCCACGTTCTTTCCCGCCAAGATTCGGTTCAACAACGTCATAAATGTCCCTCTCCTTCTCTCGTTCGCGTTCGCGATCACGATCACGCTCTCTGCTCCCCATCCCCGGCTGACCGCCACCGCCACCTCCGCCACTCTTACCACCACTCCCAGATCCCCCAGCCCCACCTCTGATATGTCGTTTCCCTTCCCTATCCCGTTCTCTTTTTCCACCATCAATCCCGCCAACAGGACTCCCAACCCGACTTCCAACCCTGCTTCCCATTCTGCTTCCCATCCTACTCGACCCAG
>CEMH01204001.1:8990-29814 GCA_001179725.1 Macrocystidia cucumis | reverse complement strand
AAAAGTGGACGACATACCTGGGGAGAGAATGGGTCTTCGCCTCGAATCTATACGTTCATTGTCCAGTCCCATGATATCCCTACGTTGTTCACGGTCGCGCTCACGGTCCCGATCTCGATCCCGGTCGCGGTCGCGGTCCCGTTCACGTTCCCGCTCACGTTCACGGTCACGGTCCTGCCAGTCTCTCTCTTTGTCATCCCACGGAGCACCACTATTATTATTACTGTGGTCATGCTGTTGTGGCCTCAAGCTAGCCATGGCTGGCGACGGGTGAGCAGAATGCACCCTCCTAGCCATTTGCGATGGCGTAGTTGGCGCTGAAGGCGACGACGAGGAAGACGACGCGCCTGGTGGTGGAGCGCTCTGACTATGACTCTGCTGCTGTTGTTGTTGTTGTTGAGCAGATGACATTGAAGGTAATAAACCAGTCACAGAACCAGGAGGACCAAGTAGCACCTGCTGCTGCTGTTGTTGTTGGTGTTGTTGATGATGATGATACATCGGCAATGGTTCCGAATAGCCGCCGGTTGGGCCGGAGTTACCGGCAGAAGAAGGCCTTCCGGCCGTGCCGATGCCTCCTCCACCACCGCTTGAGGAGCTGCTGGTTGGTATGTTCAAGGGCGGTGTAGTGGTGGTGGTGATCGGACCTGACGAGGGTCTGGATATGGAAAGGGACTGAGGTTGGGGTGGACCAGTCTTGTGAGTGTGTATTGGATAATCGGAGGGTGGAGGCATGTAGTGCGTTCCCTGGGCTTGTTGGGTCGCCTGAGTGGCGGATGGGCGTGTTCGTGAGGCATTGGGTGGTGAGGATGAGGAAGATGGGTATGGTGGTGGCCATGGAGGTTCTTTTTGAGTTGTAAATGAGGAACTATCACGATTGAATTGAGACCATTGCTGCCTTGGTCTGTTGAGTGACGATGAGGGTGGTTGTGGTGGAGGAGGTGGCTGTTGCTGAGGAGATTGTTGTTGCTGCTGCTGTTGCTGTTGTTGTTGTTGCTGCTGACGACGACGATGGTCATCTGAAGGAGAATCTTGAAGGAGAGCTGCTAGATTCATTGAGGAGAAGACTTTGAATGAACGTTGTTGAGCTCAGCAAAGCCGACCTGGCCCACTCAAACTCAAAAAATCGACCAAATTCAAACTTCGCTAATCGGAGATCCACACTAAATTATCCCACGTGTTACTTACATCACGTGAGATACTAACCATATTAAGCACAAGATCCCCAAAAGAAGATCGATCATAACGAGGCACTTTTCCCCTTTGCTCTCCTGTATGTGTAGGGGTAAGTAAGGAAGTGCTCAAAGTCAGCGACCAAGTCCTCACCTCAGTTTATCAATCTCGTTTCAACGCTCGCGATACATCACAAACGCATCGCATTCATCGGTCAAACTCCATGCAAGTTTCACCCCGCTCCGTTGATCCCGTCCATCAATAAATATTTGATCATCACATCCAACACAATTTCAACGCATGGAACCTCGATCGGGCGATTGATCGGACAAACTCCCCCAGAAACTCCAGGTGGCGTGTCACAATATCCAGCATCATCCACTCGTACATGTATCTGCCACCCCTGCCATTCAAGAGCCTTTTGTTACAACAACCTGTCTTCTCTTAACCTTTGTTTGAAGGATGCCCTTCTTTTGTTCTTGTTGTTTTTGCTTCCGAATCACCGTTCTTTTTTTTCCACAATGCAAAACATTTCAAACTCAACCCGTTCGTTATCATTTTCCGTACCATCTCACGCACATGCACGCGCCCATCTTTGTGAAATTCAAAAAAAAAATATGAACCCAATGAGAACACCAATGCCATTCCCAGAAAACACCCCCCCTTATTCCGTAACTTCCACGTAATTCGCTACAAAAACACAAAACAAACAACCATCAACTTCTTCTCACCCTACAAACCAAACGATGCCAAAAAAAGAAAAAAACGCACCTGGGAACAACCCAACATTCCCTTGTGAATCCTGCCCTTGCCACCACTCTTCCGACGCAGGCTCGATATGCGTAATCCTATCCCCTTCAACAAACGAAATCTCGTTATCTTCCGCAGCTTGATATCTAGTGTCCCAACACATGTCAACAACCAATCATCGCAACACTTTGTTTGATGGGAACAAACAAACGCTTACTCGTAAATCGCGATCGCGGTCACCCCCTCATCAATCGGTGGTGGCGTGGGCTCTCTGGGTGGCGCTCGCACTGCAGCAGCTGCAACAGCCCCGCCAGGCGGCGGCGGCGGTGGTGGTGGAGGAGGGGGAGGCTGATAAGTTTACATGAAATCAGTCATCTCTGATCACATAATCGTTGAAAACATACTGGTGGCGGAGGCGGTGGGACACCGAAGGAAGCCTCCACATGAGCTGCCGCCTGTGTTGGAGGAGGCGGCGGGGGCGGCGGCGGAGGGGGAGGAGGGGGCACCACAGATGCGACCTCTGCCACTTCCTCGGGTACTTCGACAAGTTCAACATAATTGGCTTTATTCGAGAGCTTGACGTCAGTGCGATAAAGACCACATAAGTTGTCGATGGCGGACGTACCCGGGAAATATCCTTGTCTCCCTCCAGAAGCAGTACCAGTCCACCATCCATCCCCCACCTCCTCGATATGATCCACAACTTCACCTTCTGTCAAATTGATCTCGTTGTCCTCCACTGCCTAGATCGTTCGAAAGCCACAAATCATCAGTATGTGTTTAAGGTATGCCCGCGTGACAAAAGGACACGATCGGTTTCGTACCTCGTAATCGTAAAGGACAATAGCAACAACACCACGTCCTTGCAATTGACTCATATCTGGAACTGCCAAATTCACCCCGGCCTCATCGCCATGTTCTGCTTCAGCCTCGGCCTCGGCCTCTCGTTCTAGTTCGGGTTCTGGTTTGGGAGAAACTGGTCTGACTGGTGTCTAACGTGAATGACTCGATCAAAATATGCCCCTCACAACAAGAGAGGATCTTCAAACCTTCACTGAAACTTGTGGCGGCGGTGGCGGCGGTGGTGGTGGAGGAGGAGGTACTGGGACCCCAACATCCTCATCTTTCCATTCCTCTTCCTGCCACTCTTCCTCCGGCTCGGGCTCTCGTACCGCCGGACGAGGGGGAGGAGGCTAAAATCCATAATATCTCAGCGCAATGCCAAGAAAACGTCCACAATACAGTGAAAAACAAAGAAAAAAACATACTGGAACATTCGCTTCAGGTTTAGCAGAGAACGCACTCGTTGCAGCAGCAGAAGTCACCCCAACAGCTGCTGCAACTCCAGCAACTGCGGAAGTGATCCCTCCATATCCGTCATAACTCTTGGGCGCGTTCGAGGACGCCGTAGCCCTCCCAAACGTGGGCGCGCTCGAAGTAAACGCAGGCTTCTCAGAAGCTGCAGTCCCACCTGCCCCTACACTCGTACCACCAGACCCGGCAGCACGACTCTTCGCGTCTTCCTCTTCGGCTTGTTTCTTGGCAAGAGTTTGTCGTTCACTCCAAGTCAATTTCTTTGCGCCTCCAGTGGAAGCAGGGCTCAGTTTTCCCGCACCACTCGAAAATTGCTGTTGCTGTTGCTGTTGTTCCATCGCAGCGAACGGGTTCTTCAGCTTTTTAGGCGTGGGAAGCGAGACAGGAGTGTATGCAGTTCCAACAGGACCAATCCTATCATCGTCATCGGGTTTGGTAGGCGTGTTAGATGAAACAACAGGTGAAGGCACGCGGGGAGGGACCGAAGACTTCATTACGTTGATAACATTAGCCCATGCTCAAAAGGGTCAGGTGGGTCAACATACTGTTGCACTGAAAGCAGGTCTGGATGCACTGAACGCGGGACTAGCTGCGCTGAAAGCATGTCTGGATGCACTGAAAGCGGGACTGGTTGTGCTGGAAGTAGGTCTGGCTGCACTGAAAGCGGGAGTAGTTGCACTAAAAGCAGGCCGAGAAGTAGTAGGAACCGTTGGGGGTCGTGGCGCAGATGGTAAGGACGGGGGTGTTGCCGCAGCAGCTGTTGGCTTTTCTTCAGGCCACGCGTCCTGTGGCGCAGAACTTGCAGTGTTCGCTGTTCGTCCGTAGAGTGACGCTGCGCTTTGACCCGCTGGTTTCGCAGATCCATAAGTCGGACGGATCGAAGAAGCTGCAGATGGCGTGAACGCAGATGATGTCGAAGGTTTGGACGCAGGCGTAGGGGCGTTTCTTAGTGCGTTGATATCGACCTTGCCAACTGGGGTGTAGCTTGTTCCGACTGGCGTAATTGGCTCGGCCTTCCTGGGAGCCTCCTTCTGAAAGGAATATTTAGCTCCAGATGCGGCTTCGACGCGCTTCATGATCACGTCTGGTGCCACGTCGGCCTGTCAGGGGAACAACTAAGCAGACAATTTGATCTGGCGAGGATCGCTAACGAACCTCGTTGCGAGCACTGATGACGACATGAGCTCCTTGAAGAAATCTGCCCACCGCAGCGGAATGTGTATGGAATAGTCCCTTTCTACTCACGGGAACACCATCCCCGAGCCAGTTGATAAGCACAAACTTTGGAAGCTTGCTCTATTGCCACACGAGTTAGGAGGTGTGGACCGAACAGAGACTCCATACAAAACGCCGATCCGAGAACTCACGTTTGGATCTTCGACGCGCACGAAAGCATATTGCATCCTAAGTACATCAGAAAGTAAGATTGGATTCTTTCGATAAGGTGATGAGGGTTGGATCAAAAGCAGATTTGTACTGTACCTTCCATCCGAAAACTCCTCTTGTAGCTCCTCCAAACCTCCATCTCCGGTACTTTGAACTTTGAGATCGTTGGTGCCACCTTCGTACGTAAAGAGTACCCAGTCTATGTTGTTCGCGTTGAGAACATCAAGGTAGGCGTCCTTGAGGTCCTTGGATGCTAGATTGATTTGGAGAGACATTTTGACTCCCCACGACTACGACGCGTCAAACTTCAGCTGAGAGTATATATAACTGATATTCGGTGGGGATCCGCAGAGATGAGGTTCAAGTTGTATTGGGCGAGATAGTGTATCTTGTGCAGAACAACGGTGGGCTCGGCGCTCCCANNNTCCCAACAGCTGAAGCCGAGATCACGTGGAACAGTGCCATTACGCCATCGCGCTGAACTTACGTTCGCCCCGACCCCACAATTTGGAGAAACTTTTGTGAGTTGATAGCGACACGACCTAAAATATTAGCAACACGGTCCGTTTATTTATTCACACCGAGTATACAATTATTTCATAAAATATCTCTGATTTTTGTAGACGTACGTGCTGGTGGTGGAGACCTGGAGCGGATGTCGAGGCGCCGCAGCCCGGATCACGTTCTCTCCGACACCCACTCACGTTCTTGAAGGCGTCTAGCAGCAAGCTATCCGCACAAATGTCGTTCCCCGCTGGCGTTGTAAGGCTGCGCTTGCTCAGGCTGACCGAGAACTTATCCACATTAATGCGTGCAACTATCAATGACCGAGGGGGCGCAGCTGCAAAGCCTTGCAGTTGAATTGAACCACTAAAAGATATACACACGCGCATTCCTATTGACCCAAAGCCAGCGCGATCTTGCAAGCGTCCACACGTTTTCTCCAAAAGCCTACTTCGAAAGAACGTCCTCCAAGTCCATGAATTCTTTCCATCGAAGGTCGGGCGTGTAGGCGATCGTTTTATCGGCTTTCAAGCACAGCACCTTGGAAACTCCTTCTGTTGGCTGACCGTTATTCTCAATTGCCGCTCTCTCCGCGGCAATCGTCTTGTTCCACTCTCTTGCTATCGCGATATCGCTTGGCTCCATCGTTGGAAGTCGGAAAGCCCACAAACATCGGTCTGCTCCGTGGGTCACATAGCCTTCCGCAGCTCTTCATTAGCTCCCCCTGGGCAGTGATGACTGTTACAGTAGACCCACCTTCTTTCCGACCCACTTCAGGAACCCATTGTACTTCATATCTCAGAACGGGATAGCCTGCTGCTTGCAAATCCCTCGCCAGCATTCGAACGGGAAGGTGAACCTGCAAGCAGCTCAAGATACGACCGAACTGCCCCTCTACCTCCTCCTGGGTCGCGTCCTCGGGCAGCGGCCCGAATCTCTGAATGAAATCTTCGACGAGTTGGGATGAGAAATACCGCCGAAGGTTCAAGGCAATATCTCCTTTCGCCTTCACAGGATGTGCAATGCTGTAGAGGTACCATTCTTCCGGTAGGTCGCCTAATACCACGCTGCGAACCCCTTTTGCGCGCAAGTTTCGAGCAAGGCTTCCGGAACGTTGCCATTCCATAAGACCCGGGGAAACGGGAAGCCAACCGTCTTGTAGACATCCACGGAAGGTCCCATGCTCTCCAAGCATTTCATTCTCGATGATTCGGGTGATTGATGACCATGGTGTTCGTGATGGGTCCCGAAGAATGGTCAAAACGTCCGAGGATCGAGGATCTAACCCCAGAGCGCGACAAAGGGCGTCAAATTGAGGCTGAAGCTCCGTTGGGGTCTTGGGATCAACTCTGGGAAAACCCCCAGGGAAGTCAGAGTTCCATTCTTTCCAGTATGAACACGATAACATACAAAATGGCGTTAGATTGGAGAATCGCAGAATTGAATGGCGCCGGTTGGCCATCCGGAAGGTGCGAGGCATGGTGTAAGAGCTGGTGTACAGAATGTGCACCTAGTGCGGAAGAAGAAATGAAGACGACGAAAGGGTTTAGGACGAAGAAAAATAAATCACACCTGCAGACAGGCCAGTCAATTGTATGTCATTCGGGTTCCCTAGTTCATGTCAGCATACGGTATGTGTGGGAGAAGTGGCAGCGGCCTGACCCCCGAATGCGTTGATATTTTCCTTAATCCACAATAATGCTAGCCATTGATCTTTGAACCCATAATTTCCGTCGAGCCTGGGTTCGTCGCTTGCGAGGAAGCCGAACGCTGATAGGCGATAGCCAACGTTGACCCATATCTCTGACCTTTCGGTGGCAATGTATTGAGCTTGCGAACCTAATGAATGAGGGGAACCAAATTGGAGAAATCTGTAAACATCAGGTCATCCCCTAGGCACTATCCTGTATCGGACGAAAACATCAAACCCTCCGTGAATGTAGATCTTGACTGGGAATCCCCTCTTTGCTGGAAATGAAGGCGGTGCGACAATATTCAAGAACAACCTGATACTTTAATTGAAGCAAGGCTCAAGTTCCGCAACAGGGAAATGTACGGGTTCTCGGATGGTTCCCCTAAACCAACCTTGTCCTCAAAAGGGCTGTCTTGTAGGGGTTTAGTTACATCTGTCCATCAGAGTTTAGGGTTGAGCGCTCCACCTCCCGCTTGGCCATCGTTTTTGGGCTGCACACCATCTTACAAACCCACTGAATTAATCTCCCAATGGACTCGTAACGTTCACCGAAACAACCGCTTACAACTATCTTCCCGAATATAGTTATTGTCTGCGTAGCGAAAGTCCCCTGGCAGGGGTTGTGGATCTTGAAATCGTCCAGGGGGCAGGGCATATGGGATCTCTGTTTTGTTATGAATGAAGGAATAAGGTTCTTTCTTCTGTCACACGTGTGCAGAACTGTAAGTACCTAGAAACGCAGCTGCGCCATTAAACGCACGGCCGCCATGAACGGGGCCATAACGCGTTTGGGCTGTCACCCGATCAGCGCTGCGAGATAGCTCAACATGCAGATGGATATTTTCCATCGTTTCTGTTGGGAGGGGAGCAGGAGGAGAGGCGGGAAAATAGATTTTGCTTGGGAGATGGAACGGCTATACCCCGGCCCGACCCTTGAGATTCATCCCAATCAGCGAACCAAAAGTCTATACAGGTGCTAGTGACCCTCTAACCGGAATAGAACTTCTCAGAAGGAATGTGTGGGACGGAACACGAGATGCTTTTGCATATGCTAGACCGTTCGACCATGGCGAAATCAAAACACGCGTCAAGTAACTTTAATGCCCCGTGGCATCTTCGCACCCAGTGCTGGCGATGTCTTCGCCCTGAACTCCTTGGCCATGTCGATCATCGGTACCCAAATTATGTTGTCATGAGCGTTGACCCATTCGATGAAACGTTCCTGAGAAATGGTTGGAGCGCCTGTAAAAGAATAATTTGAACTGTGCCTACCAGCATCAGCAGAACGTGTGGGCGACTGTGCACTTAGGTTCAGTCCGTTGCCATGTCAAGAGAAAAAAATTGCTTCACCCGCTAACGTCTGGATGGATAGTAATGGGGAAGATAAACTCCTCCTCCTCTCTGAGTGGTGGAATGAGCCTTCAGAACGAGGTGGTTCTAGCCAGCACTGACCTGTAGTAATAAGTAAACATGTCTTTCCACAACTGTTCGACGTCACGGGCGTTGACCTGTCATGACCATTCACATCAAGGCTAAGAAGCATTGAGACGCCTTTCGACACGCACCCATCCGTGGGAGTTCGGACTGGCTTTGACAAACCTGAAACCATAATCAACGGAGTGAATGAATTTACATGAACTCAGTCGGTAGCGAGATTTACATCATTGGCGGAAGGTCATCGAGATACCTGAAGTCGGAAAGATGAGTCATCGCCTTTTGACACGCAACAGGTGGCTCACCAATTTGCCGGGATGCAAACAAGACCAGTCTCGTTCCCTCGGCGAAGCGGTTTCATCCAAGTCGCGGCTCGTTCAGTGTAGTTGATTTTCGTCCAAGAATCCTGGTCTCTCATATAATAGGCTTGACAACTTATCGCTCTCATGAGAACCGCAGAACAGGAAACAACAGCCTGTCTTACTCGTGTGCCATGCTAGAGTGGTCTGTAATAGTTGTCAAGCGATGCTCGCTCCCAGGGACACACAAGCTTGCCGTATTCAATCCCCTTTTCGAGCAAAAGGTCTGTCCCTTCTTTGCTCGTTTCCCACCAGGGAGCGACACTGCCCTAAACCGCATTGTAAAAGATTTCATTCATGATAAAGATGAAGTGACAAACTCGTGGGGGTGTTCCATGATTAAACTGGGTGAGAAGAGCATAAGTATGGTCCAAGATGTCGCGCTGCTGTTCAAACGAAAGAGAGGTAGGATTCTTGGGGAAATGTTCAGGCCTCGCAACGTATCACAACCACTCAAAACCCTACTTCATGCGAATAGCCATGAAGGCCGCTGCAGGAAGTCAGACGGTGTTCTCCGTAGTTGTCGGTCCACCAACATTTCGTGTCCCGCATCGCGGACCGCAGCCATCTGATCAGGAAAAGTTTCCAAGCTGTGCCCTGCTCGGTACATGAGACCAGCATTCGTGACGCATCCAAAGTGCTGGACGCCTACCCGGTATGAACCAAGTTGTTTTTATATTGTACTTTTGAAAAAGCTTGAGGAGACGAGGGACGCCCACCTCGCCAGCGAACATGCCCTGAATAGCTAGGTCAGCAGAGCTTTAACCGCCGTCAGCCAAGTACCCGCTCGTGATATATCAAGCGTTGAGTCTTCTCCGCCATAGGAACCAAGCCTAGCGGTGAACAACCTCAGGAATGAAAGCAAAGGTGCCTGGTGCCTCCATAACGCTCACCAACCAGCGACTGCGTCCACGTCAACACCAAAACCGATAAGAACGCGCTTTGAAGGCATAGTAAGGCTCAGAAGTAGCGTGCCAAGTCGTTCAATAGGGAGTCAAAGTACATATGAGGACGTTTGCCTGAGAAAAAGGTGGTTTCGCGTCGGTGACTGAAATAGACGGGGTGGGATTTATGCTCACGTGATGTGACAACTGTTGCCACTTGAAGCCATCTGTCAAAGTTGTCAACGTCATGTTCATCATCATGCATCATGATGGATCATGATGTTCTCAACTGCGCACGCCCACAGTCCTTGAGAAAAGTCTGCCTTACAGGTTATTTTGATGCCTTGGGCTCATGGCTTTCCGGCTTATCAACGATTCGACGATAAGCGAATTTGCCTTATCTATCCAATGAATTCTTTATTCGCGCTGGGCACGCTCTTCGAACTTGGATTCACGTTTCTCGTCGTGACCAGCCGAGAGACCTCTAGGAAGACCACATCATGATACTTCAAGACACAGTGGAGATGAAACGCGAAAAAGAGGGGTTTGGAATCCAGACGATCAAAGAAGTTGACGACGCTTCGCTCATTCATGCCGATAACACCAAACTGGCCAGTCTTGGTTACAAGAGCGAGTTTCGACGGGAATTCACGGTGCGTAGGACGTTTTTCCTTACGCAGGGGTTAACTAAAGAGTAACACAGCTAATTGAAACCGTTTCGTTTGCCTTCTCGATCATGGGCGTCGTGGCGTCGATTTCATCGACGTTGTCTTTTGGCCTCATCAGCGGTACGCCCACAATTTCACGCAGTTCAATTTATCTAAACTTCGTAACAACGGCAGGTGGTCACGTTGGCCTGGTCTTCGGGTGGCTTATTCCATGTGTATTTGTCATGTTTGTCGCTCTGTCGATGGCTGAATTGACATCGTCGATGCCGTACGTGCACTCTCATCCAATGTGGACTGTGCCTCAACCCAAAAAGGACGAGCGCTGGTTTGTACTATTTTTCAGCCAAACTAGCACCACCTCGTTACGCGCCATTAGCGAGTTGGATCACAGGTTGAGTGTGCTCTATAGTCTTCAGATGGTGGTTGATCGTCGTGCGCGTTTTAGGCTGGGCCAACGTCACGGGTCAAATCACCCTCGTTTGTTCCATCGATTTCACATGTGCCCAGATGATCACAACTGCAATCGCTGTTGCAACCGATGGAATGATAACGATTTCATCTGGCGCAACATACGGGATCCTCCTAGCTATTCTGTTTTCTCATGGGATTGTGTGCTCCGCGGCAACGAGCGTACTAGCAAGGCTCAACTTATTTTACGTGCTAATAAACGGTGAGTATTTGGTGGGCATTTCCAGGAAGTTTCTCACAGAACCTGTAGTTGGAACTACGATCGCTGCCATCATCGCTCTTCTTGTCGTATCCGGAGGAAACAAAGTTTCCACAAAAGACGCCTTCACTTTGTTTGAAAATAACACGGGCTGGGAAAACAGTGCGCTGGTTTACTATGCTCCGAAATAGAACTGATGGAAATTTCAGATGGCTGGGCGTTTATGCTGGCTTTTACGGCGCCGATGTGGACCCTAACTGGCTGTCAGTACTTTGTTTCTTGTCACAGCTGTTGTTGATGAGAGATCCAGATGATTCTGCTGCTCACATCTCGGAAGAAGTAAAAGGAGCAGCGAGAGCAGCCCCGATCGCCATCCTCGTCGGAGTGGGTGCAACAGCCAGTTTGGGGTGGGTTCTTCTGATCGCAACGTCTTTCGTGATAACTTCGGTGGGAGATTTGTTGCAGTCGACACTGCCATTGCCTATGGGGCAAGTTTTTCTCAACGTCTTGGGAAAACCAGGGATGCTAGCCATTTGGTCTCTCATCATCGTTGTTCAGGTGTGTGGCTGCCATAATCTTTCGAGACCCCGAAAGCTTAGATTTATCACCCACTTCCTGAGTACGTTACGGGTGCTGCTCAAGGCGTCGACGCGTCTCGTGTTTGTTTTGCCTTCGCCAGGGACAACGCCCTGCCAGGATCGTACCTTTGGAAGCGGATGAATCCGTACACACAGACCCCGGTTAACGCGGTGTGGTTGGTGATGGTTCTCGCTGCGATCTGTGGAGTTTTGGGGTTTTCTGAAACCGCTCTAGCTTCGTTTGCAGGGTGAGTAAATCTATCCATGCGTGGATTCGTCTGTTGACGTGTTCCCTCCCATTCAGGGCCTCTGTAATCGGCCTCTACACATCATATACGGTACCAATACTCCTTCGTATCACATCCGGGCGGAATCGATTTCAGCCTGGCCCATTCAGTCTGGGTAGATGGTCTTCTCCAATCGGCGCCGTAGCGGTTGTGTGGGTCACCTTTGTCACCGTTCTACTTCTCTTCCCCCCGGGGCAAACGATCTCCGGTGGAGATATGAGTATGTTCCTAATCTGCTACGTGTCTTTAGAGATGCTGATGTGTATTTCAGACTATGCAGTTGTTCTTGTCATGTCGGTCTTCGTCTACGCATCGACTTCCTGGGTAATCTCGGCCCACAAATGGTTCCGAGGACCTGTCAAGAATATTGACGATGAGGGTTCTACGCCCATACCTTCCAAAGATTCTAGCTCATAAGTAGCTTTGTCCGGTCAGCAGACTGTTCGTACTGTCTCATGCTGGGCGACATACCCGGCGCTCTGATAACAAAAGATCATCTTCTTTACGAAGCAGTCAAGCTCTTTGTGCATATTCATTTACCCATTCGACCCACTTCTGAGCCCAATATCTGAATTCCATCAAACGGCTGATTGAGCAGTCCTCGTTCTCAGGCTCGCTCCCTTCGACAACGTGTATGAAATTCCGTAACCACATAAATGCCCAAATACCCAAGGGTCGCTTTCGACGCCACGCAGAGCATGGCATCTTATGGGGTCACCATCGATCGAACTGGTTATATTCATTTGAAATGTGATTATGAGATCCCGAAACCGTATTTCTTGAGATAACGATGCAAGAATAACAGTAGCTCCACCTGTTCTCTTGAATTCTTATGTGGCAATCGTGTCCGGAATCTCAGTTATACACACGATCAATATTTTCATCGATTGAAAAAGGAAGACATTTGAAAATGTTGTGCTCCCAATGGGGTGAAAGAAATGCGAAGGCAACACACAAAAAAAAGCAAGTAAAACAAGGGGAAAGAAAAGGTTTGCATAAGGGACCGCAAGGCCGTAAATGGAGTTAGTTGGCTTTCTTGTTGATGACCTTACCTAAGGGCGTCTTTGCCATAACGCTGAGCACTTCGAAAAGAACCTGGAAAAGAATAGGTAAGCCTGAGCCAGCGATCAGCCATATGAAATCCTTTTTACATCAGCCGCAGCCTAAAACAGGATCGCAATTGAAAGAAACGGTCAGTCGCATATTGGTTTTGTTCGGTGAGTGGGATCTCGTACCATGGTCGTGAGCTCGGCGTTTGTGTCGTAAGCCGGCGCGACTTCGACGATGTCGGCCGAAACGATGTGAAGACCGTCGAGCCCTCTCAGGATAGTACGCATTTCCCTGGTGGACCATCCACCAGTCTCTGGCGTACCGGTGGCTGGGGCAAACGCAGGGTCGATAGAATCGATCTGATGGGAAAGAAAGAAAAACAAGAGGTTGCCTCGAGTCAGTGCAAAGTCCGATTCCAGTTTTGGTTTTGCAACACTGACATCAATGGAGAGATACACGGGGGAGTCTCCAACAGTTTCCCGTATTTTTTTGATGATTCCTTCAGTACCTGCATGCGCGCTCAGGGTGAGCTCCGTAGAACAGGCGAGGCACTTCGAGAAATGCTGCCTACCAATGGTGTCTATTTCGCGGGCCTCGATTCTTTGAAATCCAGAATCGTCATCGTTGGCGTAATCTTCTGGGCCGGACAACGTGGTCCGGATTGCCCCGTGCTGTAATAAGAAGCCACTAGGATCAAATCATCCCCCCGAAAAGCATAGTAAAGCAGAACAGGATGAAATAACGAAATCAGGACACTTGCAATTGATGACCCATTTTGAATAAGCCCTTCTTGACTGGCCCAGTAGAAATACGTTCCGTGGTTAATTGCGGCTTGAGCCGAGGGTGCTCCTCCAAAAACGGAAGGTTTCCAGGTATCTGATGACCGGGAAGGCCTGTATGAAAACCGATATATGAGGGGTTACGTGAGTGGAAACATACCGAGATGGGAGTCGAAGTGGATAACAGATATCGGACCATATGCAGAGTGGATGGAGCGTAGCAAAGGGAGGACAATTGTATGGTCGCCTCCAAGGGTGATGATCCGAGGATGATGCTTTCCGTCGCGAGAAATGGGCGACAATTTTTCTCCCGTCACGGAGTCATTACCAAGGGGCGAAAACGCCTCACGTTGAAGCAGGGCTTTGTGCCCATCCTCGATCTGCTGAATCGCGTATTTGTTGTCGTAAGGGCTGGTGGCGAGTCAGAGGATTTTGACCACACTTTCCAAAGGGACATCTTACGTTACAGGGATATCGCCGCAGTCAACAATTCGAAGACCGGACTTGAAAGGGTTGACCTCGAGAGGGACATTGTAACCACCGTACAAAGTCAACCGACGAGAACCCGCTCGAATGCCGGCTATGTTGCCGTCAGCGGAGGGAGTACGAATGACGAGATCATTAGGGGCACACCTGGTCCGAAGCGTGCACCAGGTCGATAGCTAGTGCCTGTGTCCTAGAACGGCATCAATTTTGAGGTTCGAATCGATCTGTTGCGGACTTACGAACGGCGCGCCAATGAAGGCGATATCGAAGGGCACATGTTTATCCCTCGTTAAACACTGAACCCAAGGCGGTTTGGCGAAGGTTGTTATTCCTGAAAAGATTGCATCGGCTGTCACTGATCAACCAGATGTTGAGTGGACAGACGATGGTGACATCAAGGTAGTGCCAGCGTTACCTTCTCCCCCACTGCCTCTATACGGAGGCTGCCAAGGGAAATTGACGAGACCAAGGGGCACTTGTTCTTCATCGTGGTGATCATGCGCAAGGGAAGACGTGGCGAGAATGGTTCCCAAAAAAAATAGAGATGTCCTCATTGCGTCCTTGATTTGTGGGGTGAAAATGCTTGAGGCCTTGCCAGCGTGAACTCCTTTAAGTCATAAATATGTATTCTTGCCAATCACCTGAGCGAGAATTGAGGATGAGGCAGGAAAAAATGGATTCCACGACGTAAGGCCCCATGACTTTCCAGGGTAATGGGTATGATAAGGGCGGTAGGAAGAATCTCATATATTTTTGAGCAACAAGTCGTGCCCTGCCTTGAGGCAATCGACAACAAGTGGGTTTCGGGGTCAACCAGATCCAAGTTTGTGCAACGTTCACGATCTATTCAATCTCTTGCCTGAAAAAATAATTTTCAAGGATAAACGGGCCAAATGCGGAGCTACGCACCATAATCATATTTGAGAGTATCCTATGGTTCAAAGAATAAAAAGCCGACCGCTCGAATGCCATTGAATCGTCAATTTGAATATCCCAACCTAAAGGGAAAAAAAGACACTCACCACTGCAAATACCCACCCTCCATGTCTCCGACTCCCTCAGAAATAACGCCTCTTTTGCCAGAGCGAGCTAGCACGCCTGGTAGCCCTGACATCGGCGGAGAGTCATCCCTCTCTTCGTCGACAAACACGCAGGAGGTCCGATGGCCCGAAGCAGAAGGTCGGCACCGGCCGCTCGGCGGCATTGCCCTGGATTTTAGACTTTTCTGGCCTCTCCTGTTAGACTCTATTCCAGGTCTGTCCACGAAGTCCTCGATGTCGGTATAGCTTGAGACTGATTGTTTCGGCAGTGATTCTATCTTACGTTTTGCAAAACTCCATTCAGACGTCGTCGATCCTGATCGTCGGCCGTTTGGGACCAGATGAACTTTCTGTCGCGGCGTTTTCGCTTATGTTCGCTTTCGTAACTGGCTAGTACTTGATTTCTATTTTGCGCAACAAGGGGGATCCCATGTTTCCTTTCTCACCCCCACAGGCTGGTGTGTTGCCCTCGGGGGCACCACCGCACTCGACACCATCGGCTCTCAGGCATTTACTGGTGGGCATCCCGAGGACCTATCAATACACTTTCAAAGGTGTCTTGTTATCCTTTGGGCCTTGTTCGTGCCAGTAGGTGTACTTTGGACGTTCTCGGAAAGCCTTCTGCTATTTTTAGGCCAACCTCCGGTTTTGAGCCACGAAGTGCAGAAGTTCTTGCGCATACTCCTCTGGGGAGCACCAGGTTACATAGGATTTGAGAGTTTGAAGAAGTACTTACAATGCCAAGGTCAGTCTGCTGTCGGTCTTTGATGCATTGACTTTGATATTCAAATTTCCAGGCATTATGAGCGCGTCCACCGTGGTCCTCGTCGCGCTCTTTCCGGTCAATCTTGTCTTGAATATCTTTTTAGTGCATTGGACTCCTCTCGGATTGTTGGGATCACCAGTGGCCCTTTCGTTCACCTATTGGCTATTGTTTATCGGTCTCGGGGTCTGGACGTACCTTTCCCCCACTCATAAAAGCAACGCAACGTGGGCGGGGATTCAAATCCGTCACGTTTTCAATCCGAGGAGCTGCGTGGTTTTTCTCAAACTCGCGATTCCCGGGATATTGATGGTCGGAACCGAATGGTGAGGGTGGTTCATGCTCTTCCACGATTGCCCTGAATACTTATTTGTGAAGGGCGGCCTTCGAAATCGTTGCACTCGCCGCCGCTCTGCTTGGTCCAATTCCACTGGCGGCCCAGTCCGTGATCATGACCACTGATCAAAGTCCGTAAAGTGTTTGCTGCAGCAATTCTGTCTCTGACGTCCCCTTGGCAGTTTTGAACACCGTGCCATTTGGAATCGGTATAGCTGCATCCGCCAGAGTTGGAAACCTTATCGGTTCCCAAGAGCCTGTCGCCGCGAAACGCGCGGCCCACGCTTCCGCATTCCTGAGCATATTTGTGGGCATCGTGGTGATGGCAATCATGATACTCACAAAGGATGTTGGTGATTTCTTCCCCACGAGTATTGCAATGATTGATTACCGAGTCCAGGTGTTCGGCCTCCTGTTCAGTGATGATGAGAATGTTGTCACTCTCGTTGCAAAAGTCATGCCTTTGGTTGCTTCTTTCCAGGTTGCCGATGGGCTTGCGGGGTCATGTGGTGGAGTACTTCGAGGGCAAGGTATTGCCACTCTAAACCCCGTCTGCGTAGGCTGATAACGTTTTTGAAGGGCGTCAACATGTCGGCGCACTCTTCAACGTCGTCGCGTACTACGTCATTGCTCTTCCTCTTGGCATCACTCTGGCTTTCTGGTTTAAGATGGGCTTGGAAGGATTGTGGATAGGTAAGTCACCTACGACTAAGGATGAATTAAGCTTTACCCCGTTTACAGGACAAGTTGTGGCTCTATTCATCGTGGGGATAAGTGAATACTGTATGGTATGGCTAGGTACAGACTGGGAATCAGAGGTTCAAAAAGGGCTGGCAAGGAATCGAGAGGAACACAAATTGCGAAATGGGGAATGAATGGCTTTGAGTACATACCCACCCCTGATGACATAATTGTATTCGTTTTGGACACGTCGACGTTGCTCCCAAATACACGCTCTCATCATACCTTAAGCTGACCTCCTCCTCGAAGGCTTATAAGGACCCTCAATCCTCTACTTCATCTCTAAACTAAACGGCCATGCCAAAGGCCTACTCACTCCCTACGGATTTCTCTCCGGCAACAGTTGCGAACACAGCTTCATTGCTGCGTATAGTTGCGCTTTCTCTTATTTCTGCTGCTGCCATTGCGTCTCGTCTGTTTGCTGTCGTAAACTTTGAGAGTGTGATCCACGAGTTGTGAGTGCTATTGCTGGTGCCCAATCTTTACGCGAGACTCATTTTTCATTCAGTGATCCATGGTTCAATTAGTACGTCCATTTGCCACTCTCCAGTCACCTCTGATTGACGTTTGAAATAAGCCGCGCCACGCGAGTACTTGCTTCAAAAGGCTTCTATGTGCGTTCAACGTTCATTTTCATTTCACCAAAGGCTGACTCATACAACAGGAATTTTGGAATTGGTTCGATCCGACGGCTTGGTACCCCTTGGGACGCGTCGTTGGTGGCACTGTATACCCCGGCCTCATGGCGACAAGCGGCGTCATATACAACTTGCTTCACTCGGTCAATCTACCGGTTGATATACGAAACATATGCGTGATGTTGGCTCCCGGCTTTAGCGCCTTGACCGCCTGGGCAACTTACATGTGAGTACGGAGGTCAGTTATGAGTTTCACCAGCTGAGCACGCTCTGCTAGGTTTGCGAAGGAGATGAAGGACGCGAGTACCGGTCTACTCGCTGCCGCATTCATGGGGATTGTTCCTGGGTATATCTCGCGGTCGGTCGCTGGATCCTACGACAATGAAGCAATCGCCATCTTTTTGCTCATGTTCACTTTCTACTGCTGGATCAAAGCCTTGAAACAAGGAAGTGCCCTTTTCGGAACCGTCGCCGCTGTCTTTTATTTCTACATGGTGGCAGCATGGGGTATGTCTGTGTCAAGCTTACCATAAGTTTATTCCTAACGTTTCTTTACCCAGGTGGCTACGTTTTCATCACCAACATGATCCCTCTTCATGCCCTTGTGTTGATTCTCATGGGTCGCTACACAAGTCGCCTCTATGTTGCGTATTCGTCATGGTATGCCATCGGCACTCTTGCTAGTATGCAGGTTCCTTTCGTGGGATTCCAACCCGTCAGCACCAGCGAACATATGGCAGCTTTAGGTTTGTATTCATATTCCATCTTGGCTATTCATCTCTGACGCGCTATTTACCTTTAGGCGTTTTCGGTCTCCTTCAAATCGTTGCGTTCGCCCAACTCGTTCGTTCCCATGTTTCTTCACAACAATTCCAAAATCTTCTGTATATCGCCGTTGTCGCAATTGGCATCTTAGGATCCTTGGCGTTCGCTGGTTTGACATACAAAGGGTGGATCGCGCCATGGACTGGGCGTTTCTATTCGCTTTGGGATACGGGTTATGCGAAGAAGTGCGAACCTTGGTTTTGTTTTGTTTTTCTCATGCTCATATTGGCTGTACCATTCCCAGATACATTCCCATCATTGCATCTGTCTCCGAACATCAACCGACCGCCTGGCCTGCCTTCTTCATGGATCTCCAATTCCTCATCTTCCTATTCCCGGCTGGCGTCATTGTCTGCTTCCGCCAACTTCGCGATGAGCATTTGTTTGTCATCATTTACGCCGTCATGGCTAGTTATTTCGCTGGTGTGATGGTTCGGTTGATGCTGACCCTCACCCCGGTTGTCTGCGTTTCCGCTGCTATGGCTCTTTCGTCCCTTTTGGACACATACATCGACCCGACAGAGCCTGATGTCGTGGAAGACGCCGCGAGTGACGCTACCTCTGGTACACCCTCTCAGCAAGCAACTGGTGGCGCGACCCAAGCCACTTCGACCAATGGAACCGCGCCAGCCACAAAGAAAGCAAAGAAGGCCGCAGCCGCCCAACCTACGAGTGGCCTCAGCGACCTCATCGCTGCCACACGCGCTTCATCCGACAAATCCAAACCTAAAGGCATCATTGGCATCGACACACGTATCACAGTCGTCTTCAACGCGTTGTTGATGCTCAGTTTCTTTGTCTTCCACTGTACTTGGGTGACTTCAAATGCATATTCCTCGCCTTCCGTCGTTTTGGCCTCTCAAAATCCAGATGGGAGTCAACACATCATCGATGACTTCCGAGAAGCGTACTACTGGCTCCGACAAAACACGCCCGAGACCGCTGTAGTCATGAGTTGGTGGGACTATGGATATCAAATTGCTGGAATGGCAGACCGTCCCACTCTTGTGGACAACAACACCTGGAACAACAGTGAGCCGCGAATTTTATCCACCTTCCTCTTTTTCTGATGCTTTGTTATTCAGCGCATATTGCCACTGTTGGCAAAGCCATGTCTAGCTCTGAAGAGGTCGCTTACCCGATCTTGCGCAAACACGACGTTGACTACGTTCTCGTTATCTTTGGAGGTCTTCTCGGTTATTCTGGGGATGATATCAACAAGTTCCTGTGGATGGTGCGCATCGCACAAGGTGTTTGGCCCGATGAAATTCAAGAGTCCAACTACTTCACTCCCCGCGGAGAGTACAAGGTTGACGAAGAGGCGTCGAGTACGATGAAGAATAGCTTGATGTACAAGATGTCATACTATCGGTTCGTCTCCGCCTTATTTGTGCGTGTGGTTTATGTGTGGCTGACTGGTTAATCTTCGGAATCGGATAGCTTTTCTGAGCTCTTTGGTGGCACACAAGCAACAGATCGTGTCCGTCAACAAAAATTACCCAAAGTTGGGCCGACGTTAGACTATCTCGGTTAGTCAAATACTCTGAATTCTTTACAGATGAATTTAACTTCCGTTGCCCCCTACAGACGAAGCTTTCACTTCCGAAAACTGGATTGTACGTTTCGTTATCTCTTTGGGTTGATTTGAGTGTTTATTGATTTTCTTTTTCCCGATAATCAAGGTTCGCATATATGAAGTCAAGAAGGAAGACCCACTCGGACGAGACCTAAAAAGCGCAAATGCGTTTGACCAAGGAAAGAAGCGGAAGCGTTCTAAGCCGTCCTCGAGGCGGAGAGCGATCCTCTGATTTAAAAACAAAAAATATCAGGCCTGCGTTGAAATAGAAACTTTTTTCGTTGCTCAGACAGCTACTGTTTTCTCCCAGGTCACTTTGTTTTTCTCTGCAGCACCTAATATCTATTATGTTTTACGGCGATGAACCCGATGGGAAGAAGAAAGAAACGTGAAGTACATTGAAGTGATGAAGCTGACGTCAAAGCCTCTGGGAAAAATCAAGTGAATCCCTCGCTGAGATTCCCTGTCATCCTCCAGCAACAGTCCCACCGCTATCATAGGTATTAAAGACCGGGGTGCGCAATGAGGTATCAGGCCGTGCAGAGGAAGCAACAGGTGATGCGGGCGAACCGGCGAAAGACACAGCAGTAACATCTGATGACACTGAATGAGAAAGCGAAGGCGTTCGATCTGGCGGCGAGTGCAAGGATACAGGTTGTCGGCGTCCTTCGTCGAAATCCATCGTCTTCTCCGTCTTCCAGGTTGGAACAGGATCTTGTGGGTGGATGAAGCTGGGGACAGTCATGTCGTTACGGGCTTTGTTGATCTCGTCGAGACGGACCCAGGCGGTGATGATCACAGGGATGTTGCACACGATCAATGACATGCAATCCTTTTGAGTATGGGGAGAAAATGGTTGTATGTAAATTTGTGTGTTTTTTTGGAGGGGGGGG